>JBDPZO010000004.1:3856280-3943981 GCA_039877585.1 Heterodera filipjevi | reverse complement strand
ATACTTTCATTGCGTTTAGCTATTATATTTAATGATCAGAAAATAACACTAAAAAAAATTTCCTTACAATTATACAGAACCGGGAATTTTGGAAAACCCGGGATCAGGATGGGTTCCTGTTTTACACCGCAAATCGTTCAAAACGGCGAAAAATAGGGGCAATCGGGACCAATCTTGTTGAAAATCCAGGACTACCCCCGACATTCTTAGCAATTTTTTGTTACCATACCCTAATAAGTTGTGTTAATATTCTAGCCCCAACATTGATGCTAATCATTTTGGGTTAAAGATTTAGTAATACCAAAATGGCGCTTGTCAAGCCTTTGAGATTGCTTAAATGAGAAAATAGAAGCCACGGCACATTACCCAGCACATGCCAATAAATGCCTTCCCCGTTTTAGGTGAATGTGCAATAAGTCCATGTGCAATTTTGATAAATCGATTTTTTGGGTTTTGAAAAATGACGATTTCTTATTAATAAATTTGCCAGTTTTGCCAACAATTTATGTAACTATTTAATGCTACCTTTGTAAAGATTCCGGGTGATCGTATATAGAGTAAGATTTCAAAGAAAACTTGAAAATTTTAAGAAACTACAAAATCCACACATATATTTCAAGCCAGTTTCGAGTTTTCAGAACTCTATTAAGCAGTGATTTGGTCTTCTTGTTTAGAATAGTGTCACTTGTAATTTGGACTATTATAAATTTTTGTTGTACGCAGGACTCTAACTTCAAACTGGCCGCGCCAAAACGGCCGGCGCCAAAACGGCCGGCGCCAAAACGGCCAGCGTCAAAACGGCGGCGCCAAAGCGTCCGCGCCAAACTGGCCGCGCCAAAACGAAACCGACCTCTTTTTGGGGTCCACTACTATTCAGTGTCGCCGATTCAGTGTCGCCGATTCAGTGTTGCCGATTCAGTGTCGCCGATTCAGTGTCGCCGATTCAGTGTGGGTTCAATTCAGTGTTGGTTCAATTCAGTGTCAGGAATACCAGACAAGCAATTAGTTATCCTTATTTTTTTAAATTCAAAATTCTCTAAAAAAAGGTTTTCTGTTTCGAAATCTTATAAATTTTCCTTTCAATTTAGCTACAAACTAAGAAATTTCAAATGGATGATATCAAATCTGAAAAAGGGAAACTAAAATTGCAGTACGATGGCCATTTGTTCGTTTATGAACGATTGAGCGCTGATTGCGAAAAGAAATTTTGGCGATGTCATAAGTTCGGCACAACGGATGTGAAATGTCTTGCGCGACTACATACCAATTTGAACAATGTAGTCCTGAAGGCAGTTAACCATCATGTCTGCGATCAGAGTGTATCCAATGTTGAAGCCGAACGTGTCAAAACGGGCATCAAACGACGCGCAGCGGAGACCATGGAGACGCCAGCGGTGATTCGGGCACAAATGATTCAGAACATCCCGACACCCGTGTTGGCACAACTGCCCACCAAAAATGCAATTCGCCAGGTAATAAACAATCAATAATACATTTAAATTAATGATTGCAGACGATCAAGCGTGTGCGCAATCAAGAAAATGCACCTCCGCCAGCTCCAAACAGCGTTTCCAATTTGCAAATCCGCCATGATTACACGCGCTACAAAAGAAGCGACGGGAGGGAGGAGCTTTTTTTGCTGGCAGACTCAGGGAGTTACAATGAAGCAGGACGACAGACAACCGAACGGTGGATGAATAAAAAAGTCCTTGATTATTTTAAAATTTCAGCATTCTCATTTTCGGCAAGGAATCGAACGGTGGTTGGGCGGAGATGATGCGCGAATGTTACGTAGACGGAACATTTAGCATAGCGCCAACTCTGTTTCAGCAGGTTTTCGTGGTACTTGCACGGTATTTTTTTCTTTTTCATAATTTCCTTCAATATTTTACGGTATTTGTTTCTTTTTCTTAATTTCCTTCAATATTTTCTATTAAGGCGCAATGATTGGGTTTTCCCTGTGTTGTACGGACTATTAACAACGAAAACAAAAGAAACATATGCGCGTTTCTTCAGGATGGTGCGCGGTTTTTGGCCAAATTTTCGTCCGACTTCAATTTTTTTGGATTTTGAAGCGGCCATAATTGGCTCGGTTCGAGAAGTTTTGCCGGATTGTGAATTGGCAGGGTGCTTTTTCCACCTTGTTCAAAATTTCAAAAAACGTCTGGCATCGGCGGGGCTCACTCAGGTTTCAAAAAATGATTATTTCAAATTTTCATACCCGTTTCAGCGTTACAAAGAGGAACCTCTGTTCCAAGAAAGCGCAAAAATGATAACCGCAATGGCTTTCATGCCGGTTGGTGACCTTACTTTTGGCGTCATGGCACTTGAACGGGAACTTCAGCCAGAACTACAGCCTGTTCTTGACTGGTAATGTAATTGTTTAGTTGATAATAATTTAAAAGCCCCAAAAAATAGGTTCATCAGAAATTATGTTGGAACTCTGCGCTTCGACGGCACTCGCAACCCTGTGACGTTTGACCCCGTAATCTGGAACGTTCACCGGCGCACCGTCGAGAATCGGGATAGGACGAATAATTATGCTGAAGCCGCACACCGTGCACTCCAACGCGAATTCGACTGTGACCATCCTTCCATTTGGACTTTCATTGAGAAACTACGGAAGCATCAAAAATCTGTTGATTCAGACTACGCAAAATTTGCTATGGGTTATTTAAAGAGAAATAGCATACCCAGACTAACAATGTTTTGCTAGGCGACCAAGCAGCCACAAAGAAACAGAAGTACCAGAGAGTTGACCGTCGAATCCTGACTCTTGTGCAGCGTTACCTCGCACAAGTTCGACAAAATGCGGTGGTGCCAATCCAAAATGATCATCAATACATTGCAACCCCCGCCCCAATCATAATATGGTTATTGAATTTCTCCGTGGAATGTCTCACAATTATGAAATGTAATTTTTGATTGTTATTGTTTTATTATCTGATTTTCCAAAAAATTTTGATAAATTTTACTCAGTCCAAACTCGAGAAATGGAGCTAAGGAATAATTTTTTTTTCTGTAAATATTGAAAAACTTTAACGTTGTTTCTGACACTGAATTGTCCGGGTTGTGGGGCACACTGAATCGGCGACACTGAATCGGCAACACTGAATCGGCGACACTGAATTGAACCCACACTGAATTGGCGACACTGAATCGGCGACACTGAATCGGCAACACTGAATCGGCGACACTGAATTGAACCCACACTGAATTGGCGACACTGAATCGGCGACACTGAATCGAGCGGGCCCCTCTTTTTGTATTCAAAAAATTGAATTATTAGAACTTAAATCTCGCTTCTTCTTGGTTTTAAGCAGGGTTCGCAAATGAAAATCTTCAAAAGCCTCATTTGGCTGGCAAAAAAGCCTCATTTGGAAAATTTTATTCAAAAGGCGAAAAAGACAAAAAATAAAAGATCTATTTTTTTATTTTTTTTCATCTCCTACTATTTTTTAGATTATAATTTAAATTTTTTTAGTCTATCTTAAACACTTTAAAAGGTAGGGGCCGGCGGTGCCGATTGGCGCCACCGGGGGAAGTTTTGAAAATTTGATTGAATTTTAGTACACAGATTTTTTACCAAAAATGTCAAATTTTTATGGATTTTTTTAAATATAATTTAAGAAAACCTAAGTCAAAAGGGGGCCAGCGGTGCCGATAGGCGCCGCAATTTGAATCAATTGTTAACGGATTTTAGCCTAAAATGGTTATTTTTGAGAATTTTTTAAAAGCCCTTAGGAAATCTTAAAAAACCACAAACACCTCAAAAATTTAGTCTCATCCGCCTCTCGAAAAACCACAAAATGAGTTTAAATCCTCACATTTGCGAGCCCTGGTTTTAAAATAAGTTCATATTTTGTTATATCTTTTTAATTTTTGAAAAAAAATCCGATCGTGGTAAAAATAGAGATTGTTTCTGACAATCAGCTTCGAATTTGTTCTCAACGACAAACATTTTGTCTGCTCAACTTGATTTTTATAGGTAATAAAAATTGCGCAAAAAAAAACATTTAAATTAATTTAATCAAAATTTTTAATTTTAATGCATTCTTCGAATGCAATCGGTAATCAAGGTTTTGTGTTTGGCTTTCGCACCGTGATCCTTGTTTCATACCGTTACCCATTCTTGAAAAATCTCAGTCAGGGTTGCAACAAAAAATTTATTTTTCACTTTAATAAATGTGAAAACAATGAATGATAGGTACAACAAGAAATACAAAATGCCAATAATTACTGTGGATTGCTTTTGTTGTTTTTTGCACTTGAATTTGTCCAATCTGATTTTTTTAAATCAATAAATGATATCATACTTAAAAGTTCTATCATTATAGGAAACTGATCATTTTTGAAAAATTTTAGGAAAAATGAAAAAACCCCTCTGATTGGACGTCGCCTAAAAGTGAGAATTGTAGAATAATTGTTCAGTACATATTGTATACATATAGCCAAAATTGATATCCCAATCATAACATATGTATCAGGGATGTTACCGATCTCTGATTTCAAAAATCAGAATTCCGATGCCTTATTTTTGGGAAAACGGGAATAGGAAAATCCTGTCCAAAATATATCGAAAAACGTAAATCGGCTGCATCCCTGATAAGTAAGTATGTGCTTGTTCATTTCTACCGGGTGATTGTCATTAGACCTGCTTCTGGTTTCATGGCAACACATCTTTCTTTTATGCCGCAAAAACATGAACTGTCATTCTTCCATTCACATTTACATTTGCAATTATACTTTGTTTTACCTTCTAAAGTATGTTCTGTCTGCGGATTACAGTGCTCTTTTTTTTTGATTTTTTCGCAGATTTTGTTGCACGCTTTTTTAAAGTCTATATATTCAAAGTTAAAGATAAATTATTTTCATTAATTTATTCTTTTCTGAATTTTTTCATTTTATCTTTCGATATAATTTAAAAAATAAATAAAATAAATTCTTTGACTAATCCAAAAAAAAAAGAAGCATTAAATATTAAAAATTTAAAAAGCTTACTGTTGATCAAGTCGGCGTCCCTTAAATGCGGAAAAGCGAACAGCAGAAACAATACAAATGCGTAGAATTTATTGTGCATTTTTCAAATATCTCAAAAGAATTTTTATATTTTATAATTTTCAAGGTTAGCCGACATTTGCGCCCCAAAAATTTCATTTCAATAATAAGAACCAAAGCTTTATTTTCGAAGATGCCTCGACGTTTGCGCCTCTACATTTGCGCCCCCCGACTTTTGCGCTTCAGACATTTGCGCCCCCGTTAGAGTTAAAAAAGGTGCTAGGTCGTTTCATAAAAACCGCCACTTTGGGCGTTTCATAAAAACCGCCATCATGGTCGTTCCATAAATCCGCAAATTTTACAGACATATCTTTGCTCAAACGCAACCAAATTTGACAATCTTGGTGTGGTCCGGTAGCTATTAGATAGCTCTATTAGCCTACCAAATTAAAAAAAATTTTGATTGAGATTTAAGAAAGTTGTAGCCATAAAAAGTGCAAAAAACTCTATGTTTTTCTCCAAACTTAAACAAAGTTTTTGAAATTTGGATGGCTAATAGAGCTATCTAATAGCTATTGGACCATACCAAGATTGTGTAATTTAGTTGCATCTGAGCAAGGTTATAAGAGTTTTTTGTCGAAAAATCTGTAAAATGGCGGAATTTATGAAACGCCCAAAGTGGCGGTTTTTATGAAACGACCCAGCACGGTTAAAAAATACTGTTTTTTTTTTTCTAATTGTGCCTTTCCCAAGGGCCAACCGGAAATGCTAAATCCTTTTTTGTTCAACACGTTAGTCAATTCCTTTTGTTGTTAGGTCGAAATGAAATTGCATGCGGGTGTTTTAGCCTCATCTTCAGCGCAGTCATGTCATGTTCGGTGTCCATGAAGAATTTTGACCTATTTTCTCTCTCGTTGGTCCTTGGGAAAGGCATATATAAAAATCACAATTTTTTCAAACTCTATCGGGGGCGCAAATGTCGGAGGCGCAAATGTCGGGGCACAATCGTCGGGGAGCCAATGTCGGGGCGCAAGTGTCGGAGCGCAAATGTCAGAGGCGCAAATGTTGGAGCACCATTTACAAGATGAGTGGGCAATATTCGTTTTATATTTTATTATTGAGGAAAATTATAAAATTATGATAGGCCCGGCGTAGGTATATGGGGGCCGCGTCATTTCGCGAAAAGTGTAAAATGGGACCCTTCGCAGAAAAGCACCACACTCATTTGTCAGCTAATATTTATATTCACATTTATGCATTTTTTGCCAACAAATTTAAAATTCCAAACAAAGAAAAAAGAAATTTCATAAAAATGTGTTTAAAAATGTAAAATGAGAAGCTAATAACTGTGGTTCTATTTTATAATGCCATAATTTGATCACTCATTTTGTGAAATTGTTTTCCTATTTCTTTATCATTTGACGAATAATGTTATACGTTTCTGATCATAAGCACCCATACTATATATTATGGCATCCATTATGATACAATTTATTTTCTATGAAAAATAGGTACGACCCTGATGATTAGTGATAGAAAAACTTTGGAAAAAAAGAAAAAAAATCCTTTAAATCGTTTTCTGGAAATGCTCCAAACCAAACCGAAACTGGCCTTTCCGGTAACCAAGGCAAAAGCGATAATAAATCTATTTGTCTTCAAATTTCTAAAAATTTATCGCCGTCAAAATGAAAAAAAAAAAAAATCGTTTTTCTGCCATATTTTTTTCTTAAAGCGCAAAAATCTGCGGCGCAAAATAATAAAAGTTGGGGAATATTTATTTCCGCATTTAAAATGACCCAATTTTATGATGCTAAATTATTTGGAAATTGCTTATTGACAGCAGACAAAAATGGGCATGCCATGTACTTAGCGCAGCATGCCAAAGTTTGTAAATTACAGGGGAAATGCAAAAAAAAAAATACTGTTAATTCTACCATTTTGGAACAGAATGTAAAAAAAAAAATTTGCTTCATTAGAACCAGGGCTCGCAGATGAAATTTTCAAAAATCTCATTTGGGGTCAAAAACCTCATTTTGAAAAATTTTATTTAAAGAGCAAAAACAGTAAAAGGGGGCGGGCTGGCGGTGCCGATAGGCTCCGCCGGAAAAAATTTTGAAAATTTGAGTTGGATTGGTTAACCAGATTTTGCCTCAAAAATGATTCTATTTTGGAGTTTTTTGCCAGTTTTTTCAAAAAAAAAACCACAAAACGCCTCAGAAGATCTCCACAAAATGAAGCTAAAGCCTCACATCTGCGAGCCCTGATTAGAACGGTATAAAATATAAAATCACATGAATAAATCAATACAATAAATAAAGTGCATTTTTAAAAAACAGAGAAATAGGAAAAAAGCAATGAAATTCAAAAATAATTCTCCTTGATATTTTTTTGAGTTATATTTTTGGTAACTTTTTTTGGTAATATTAAAGAAATTGGGTAAACTTCACCAAATGATTGATGCATTTATGAAAAAAATTCTCAAATATAAAATATCAATAAAGAGGACTAACTTCTGAATATGGCTGTTCATCGATTAGAAATAGACAACATTCATTCGTAAATTAAAAAGAAATTTTGCAGAATTTTATATAGTCAAAAATTGACAATGAGAAATAAAATTGTGCCTGTTTAGTTCGGAAACAGTTATTAGATATCTAATTTTACATTCATGATCACTCATTTTTACTAATTTTTTTTCCTTTGTTTGGCATTTTAAGTTTGGTTAACATATTCCTTGTAAAATTAAATGAACTGAGTGATCATTTTGTCAGAAATTTGACAATGGTTGATCAGATTATGGCTTTTTAATGCAGAAATATTTTTTCATGTCCAATTTTAGATTTTATGAATTATCAGTCATTTTTGTTTTCTTTTAAAATTAAACGTTGTTTTATTCAGGGATCCCGATGAAAATTTTCAAATGCCTCATTTGGCTGACAAAAAAAAGCCTTAATTGGGGTCAAAAAACCTTTGTCGGTCCGCAGTTGAGACACTCCGAAAACGGCCGCACTAAACTGACCCCAATTGTAATAATAGAACGAAATGTATTAACTGGAGTTATTGTGTGCGAAATAATGATCATTTTGTGTATTTTTTCAAACTAAAAAAACTTCAGAAAAAGCGGTCCTTTGCCACATATTACATATAAAATTATTTTAACCTTTTTTTTGACTCATATTTTTATGCATTTTTTAAAGGCATAATGAAAAACGCGTAATTATAGGCAAGATCAATAATATGAATAAAAACAATAATACGAATAAAAATGCCTTTTATTGAATTTTTTTCTTTGCTTTAAAAGGCTTTAAGGAAGCGTTAGCACCATTTCAAAAATATAATTTTTCACAAAAGCTCGAATGAATTATTTTATTAGTTTTATTTTCTATATTTTTATATTTTACTTTACAAATGTATATGCCTTAGTATATCAACATATTACAAAGGTATTGGATTTATTTTTTAAATATATAGGTTTTTTTTTGGGTTTTGAATATTTGTTTGTTTGGGATTTTTAAGAAAAAAAAAAAAAAAAAATTGTCGAAATAAGCAAATACTTTGTGACCAGATAATTGAGTTCATCATATTTTTGCCGAAATCCCACCCAAAAAAATGTGTTAAAACTTGGAATGCAAAATTATGAAAAAAAACTAATTATTTCTTTACATATTAATAATATGACAGATACATAATCAAATTTTTTGGAAAAAATCTATGAATATTTTTTGAGACAATATGTAAAAGGTATGAATTTTACAAATATAAACCTACATTTTGGTTTTTTGTTTTCTAAATGAATAACAAATTTTTATTCTTTGGGAAAAAAATTATAGCAAAGGATTTATACACAGGGTTCTCATTCGTCCTTAGAATCAAAGGTGACTGGACATCTGGACAGTGGACATTTGGACAGTGGTCATCTGGACAGTGGACATCTGGACAGTTAACTCATTTGGACAGCAGTTGGACTTTTGGACAGTGGACGTTTGGACAGTGAATGAACTCCTAATAAGAAAAGCTCAAAGAGAAATAACTCCCTGAGGTCGAATATTTGCCAAATTCGTAGTCATCTATCATGAGGACACGTTTCTGTCGAATTGTTTCGCCAACAAAAAATACTTTACATTTCCAGGGACTGGAACAGGATTTGGGGCCTGGATATTCGGGTGGGTTCATGAATTTCCCCTTCTTCTGAGGATGAGGAAGAATGCAGTTTAGGCCAATGAATAAGTTTACAAAATATTGGACCTCAGGAAATTATTTCACTTTGAGCTTTTCTCATTAGGGTTTCATTCACTGTCCAAACGTCCACTGTCCAAAAGTCCAACCTCTGTCCAAATGAGTTAACTGTCCAAATGTCCACTGTCCAAATGTCCGGGCGCCGAATCAAAGGACGTCCTTTGAAATTGTAAAATGTCCTTATTTCCAAAGATGTCCTTTGAAATCGGCATTTTGCTCAAAAAGGTAAAAAATGTTCAGGTGCAGATGGGTCGTTTCATAAATCCGCCATTTTTTCACAAACATAATTGTCATAATTTTTCATCTAATCAACCAAATTAAAAAATCTTGGTAAATCCTCTGATTGCCTTTGATTGGGTCTATTAATGTTCTAAATTTGAGTATGTTTTCAAAAAATTGTTGCCGTAAAAAATGTAATAATACATTTTTTTTTTTTTTCATATTTTTCTTAAATTACTGACTTTTTAAAATAAGGATGACTATAGAGCTAATCAAAAGCTATCGGAGGATACCAAGATAGTTTATTTGGGTTGTTTCTGAGCAAATTATGACGAATTATGATTGGAAAATTTATAAAAAAAGTTCTAAATCCTGGTACCTGTCCCTGTTTTTGGGAACCGCCCAGTTCGTCGCGGGACGTTTCGTCGCGGAGGCCATAACTTTTTTCTTTATTAATGAAAAAAATAAAGGTGGTATGGTTCGAATGCATTTCATATTCTCTATTAGCCTGCAAAATTAAAAAAAATTTCGTTAAGGTACAAAAAAATTATGGTCAAAAATAGCTCAATGAATCGTTTTAAATTCTTAACATACAAACGCAGAACACATAGAGCTTTCAGATGATAAAAGTTATTTTTGAATTAGTTGGTTAACAAAAAAGATATGACACTTGAAAGTGAGCGGCGACGAAATGTACCGCGACGAACTGACCCCGACCCTGTTTTTCGGTATTTTAGGGGCTTTACGGTTCTGTTAGTTTTGACTTTTGTCTGTTTTTTTTAGGGAACCCGACATTTGAGGACCCGACATTTGGTGACCCGACATTTGGGGACCCGACATTTGAGGACCCGACATTTGGTGACCCGACATTTGGGGATTTGACATTTGGGAACCCGACACTTGAGGATTTCAGTTACGCAAATAAAAATCTTATGGTGAATATGCAACTCAGCATATGCACTCACTTGTCTGCTTTGGCCAGAGTTAATTAATTTTAAAAATCAAATTTATTTTTTTTAAAAATTAAATCTGTTTCCAGACTCAACCACGTGGAGGTAGCAGACGTTTGAGTCCACACAAACCACAACACAAGAACAAAACTATTTTAGATAAATGATGGGGTTAATAATCAATAACCTTGACAGTGGGGGATGAACACTTGAGAAATAAATTTGATTTTTGAACCAAATGTCGGGTTCGCTAAGTGTCGGGTCCCCAAATGTCAAATCCCCAAATGTCGCACCACGGTCCTTATTCCCCCTTGGGTTGTGATTTTTTCTTTTTGTGTCCTTTAATTGTCCTTTTTTTCTTACCATTATTTCTTTTTCGTTCATTTGTTGATTTTGCAATTCTTTTTTTGGACTAGCAACATAAAATTTTAGCTACATTCTGTTGTTTGTATTAATTTGCTTTATTAATAAAAAAAAAACGTAAGTCAAATTTATGTTTTATATTAATTAATATATTTATAATTTGGTATGAAATTTAACCGTGACTGGACAATTCGACAGTGGTCAATCCGACAGTGGACAATCCGACAGCGAATAATCCGTCAGTAAATCCAAATTAAAAAAAAATATTATCCCGACAAAAATATCGGAACTTTTTTTCGATCTTTCTAAGAACTTGTACTGGTGCATTTAGTTTGTATCTGGCATTCTGTAAGCGAGTAGGAAACGAAAATTGTTTTTTTAACTATGCATTGGAATTTCAAGTCATTTTCTTTTTATTTGTTTTCTCAATCGCATTATTTTACTTTTTTGGCTATATATAGATCTTTCATTTTTTTCTTATTTTTATTCACTGTCGGATTGTCCACTTCTGTCGGATTGTCCACTGTCGAATTGTCCGTGCGCCAATTTAACTGTTTTTTACTAGTAAGAATTATTTTTTTGTTATTTCCTTGCATTATGATTGTACCTTGACTGTTCTTAATTTAACATGGCCAGATTTAAGGGTTGCGATCAATAGGGGTGGGCCAAAATCACAAAAAATATATTTTCGGAAATAAAAAGTGATCTTTAACATTTTGTTGATCAAATTTTGTTGGAATTTTAATATGCCAAGCACAAAAAATTAAAAAATGAAATTCCATAGTCTTTGCTTCATAAAAAAAGGAAAAATGAAAACTATTGAAGTAAATTGGAAAAATATTTGACAAATTTTTCACAAAATGAGTGGTCATTGGTCACCCTAAAGACATAAATGTAAAAATATGCATTATAAATTAGCTAATTCGCAAATTTTCATTTGTTTATTTAAAGGACAGTTGAGAGCCCCTTCATAGTGCCATTTACGCTCATCTATAGCAGTGCTATGGTCCAAAAAATTGCCAAAAAGTAGCGAAATGTTTGATAAATAAAATGCTAAAAAAATAGAAAAATAAAAATATATCCAATTTTTTCAAATAAATTTATTTGGAGTGAAAATATTTCGGGATTTTTTCAAAAGAAATTGGGTGGGTTTAATCCTGAGTATTTTTTTCAATGAAGTTCAGTTTGGGTATGTTTTCAATGCCAAATTAAGCGCCAATTTAAAAAGTGAATTTGAAGATTGAGTTAAAACTTAGTTTTCTGTATTGGTTGATAACAAATTTGGATTATGAGTCAAAAAAGGGCTTGAAAACGCACAAATGTCATTTTTAATATTCTTTTTATTGACCTAATTATCACTGTTCCCCCTTTTTCAAGCTAAATACAGTAGTAACGGTGCCCAACCATTTACGCCCCTAAATTTTTGCCCCCAACTCTGGCGAAAGTAGAAATTTTTGGCGCAATTGGAGGCGCAATTTAAAACTTGTCCCGAAATGTAAAAATTTTCAGGTCGCAGCCCTATAATCGCCAATCCCAGCATTTTTTTGGGCTGGGTTTTTAAGTTATAACAAAATATTTATTTTCCTTATTTTAAGATGTTTTTTAGAAGGGCCAAAAAGATCTTTGGTAAAACTATAAATAATACACCACCCCCCCCCCTAAAAATTTTTTTTGGTTATTTTGTCATAAAACATGCTTTAGGTGGTTTTCGGGATCGCTGATCATGAATATGACATTTATTCAGCCTACCGCGGACCCGAATTCGAACAAAAAGTCAAAAATTTAGATGTTTGAAAATTTAAAATTTAGTTCTAAGTTGGGTTCGTGGTAAAGAATTGGCTGGAATAAATGTTCGTTCGTGATCAGCGTCCTCGAAAAGTCCACTACTGGTTTTTATGAAAAAAAAGCGAAATTTTATAAAGATATTATTTTATGATAATCTGTTAACTTAAATTGCCTTCATCATGGAGAATGAGAAAACGCGAGAATGCCTGAGGCTTCATGCAGAATCTTGTTGAGATTGGATGCTGATCCGATATCCAATTGGCTTGGCGAGGGGGGAGGATTGGGGAAAGTGCAAGGGGTCATCTGCTCCTCATAGAAAAATAGGGCCAATCCAAAGGAATGGAAAATGTATCGCTCTGTGTGGTGACAGAAGGAAAGGGTCGGGGCTGAATTTGGTTGGTTAGCATTTCGCTATTTTAAAAATTTTTAAGCCGATGTTCATCTATGAATGAAAATAAAAATTAACTTCCATTTTTCGATGAAATTAAAAAAAAACTTACTGGGAATTTATGTAATTAAAAAAAAACAATGAAATCTCTGAGATTAGAATTAAGTAAATGTTCTGTCAATGAGCGAATGCGAGTCTGCACACAACGGGTTCGTCCCAAGGGCCCCCGAGACTCGTGAGCTCATTTTCACAATTTGACCAGCGAACAGCACCCAAAGCGAAGTCACTGCCTGCCAACTCTTTTTTTGGTTGTCTGGTATTAAAATTTGGAGTTCAGTGCCATTGCCGAGACGATGATGAGCAAAAAAAAAACGCAAAACGGTAGGTGTCCACAAAACTAAAAAAAGAGTGCATTTAAAATGGGAATGTTCAGTAGAATTAGTGAATTTTTTAAGGAAAAATCATTACCAAAATGAATCCTTCCAAATCCGATTGACCAAAAATGTCCTCAGTCGTGTTGTGTGGGACCATAAATTTGATGCAATTCATTCATTGCCTGATGATGAATCGGTGAGCGGATGAAACCAACAGAAAATTTGCTCGTCCACCAAATGTCTTTCCCCTCAATGTAGTGAAATTGGAGTCGATAGCTGCTCCTCGTAAAAGAAAAAATGGGACAAACGATATTGTACACCAAAAAATAAAAAATAACTACTACATTTTTCGAAAGTTAAACCAAAAGTTTTTGCAAATTTTTTAAGAATTAACAACCAAATCTTTCAATATATATATCGAAAAAGTTGAACAATCTAAATTTGCAAAAAGGTTTTGAAAACTGGAAAAAATTTTCTTTTGAAGGCTATCGAACGATTCTTCAAAAGTTCCCGAGTAATAAGACCCAAGAAACTTGTAAAAAACTTCAGGGCGAATGACAAAACAGAAAAGAATTAAAATTTGAAGATTAAACAATTATGTATCAATTAGTGTAAATGATTAAATTTCGGCTTAGAAAAACAACCAAGACGGCAATCGTAAAGAATAGGGGTTTCTAATTTAACTTAGTAAATTTCATGTTTGTTAATTTTGACTTAAAATTGGTTTATGGGGGTTTTCAAGGATGCTGAGTACGAATCTGAACATAAATTTTATCGTAAAACATCATCTAATCTATGATCTCATCAGTTCCTATGATTTTTCATCAAGTAAGTACTCGTTTTCAAATGAAAACGTGGCGCTGCCAGTGCACAAAAATTCATTAAACATAGATTAGATGAAATCAGATGACAAAGCTAAGGTCATATTCGTGATCAGCCCCTTGGAAAACCCCCATGTAACAATTTTTAAGTTAATTTAGAAACCCCCATTCTTTACGATTGCCACCAAGACTGTAAACTTTGAATAAATTTTCCGATTCGACCAGTTTGGCGCCGACCGGCGAATCTGTTCATATTCTCCAAATTATAAAATTAGTGGAATTCTAAAATGCTTTCAAAACGATCATGCTACATGTAAAATCTTTCTGATGCCAGTTTGCCTAAATTGGCTGACTAAGAAATTAAATAATTGTTTCTCGGTTTGCGCCCAACTAACATCCCCTCCCCCTCGTGTAATCGAATATTTTTTGTGAAATAAACCAATTTTTGTCGTTTTCTTTTTCCATTTGTCGAAGAATTTAAATGGTCTATTATTTTTGCATTTTTCTCTGTGCGGTAACAGAACGGAAAGGGACGGGGCTTATTTTGTTGGTCAGCAAATGCAAAGGAATGAACTCAATAAAGAACATTCCTCCACCCAAATGCCACATTCAGTTTACTTTTCTGTTTTTCTATAAAGTCACCAGAAACTATAAGTTTAACTATGAGATTTTTAGATATTTTTAGTATTGAATGACTTTTTCTTACAATAGAAATTTATTCCGTTTTACCAATTGATGTTTTTATTTTCAAACTACGGGTTTTTTCTGTTTTTTCATTCTCTATTAGATTTTTTGTGCATTTTTGACGCTTATTATAGTGATGTTTAATCAAAATATATTTTTTTGCTACTTTTCGTTCCAGCGTTTAAAAATCTTCTCAGTGAGTTATAAATTCAAAATTTTTTCTCAATAAAACACACCACTCTTTTCCTTTTTTTAGAATGGAATTAAGCATTCCCAAGCAAGGAGGAGGCCCGTTGATTTGCCAAAAGATTGGCACCAATATGAGTATTGTCAACGCGGGTGACGTTCGGTTGACTGATTACGCTACAATTCGTGTCGGGTAATACAACAATCGTAATTCGATAGCTTTACTCTATTCGGCCTTCAATTTCAGAACTAAAATTTGTCCAGGTTCAAAAAAATCGGTCGAGGTTGAAAAGATAGTTTTTTCTTACATCGTTTGGGTTAAGCTCATTTTTCTATGAGTAGTCCCGCCCTTTCGTGGTACTGTTCTCGTTTTGGTTACCCTCCCTCCCCCGCCCCGCCCTGCTATGTTTCGTTTCACTACTCCCCAAAAAAATTAGTTGGCAATTTTGCAAAATATTGATAGTTTAACTTTTTTGAAAATTTTGTATTTTTTTCTTTCATCGTTTGGGTTAAGTTTATTTTTCTATGAGGTCCGTCCGGTGCACAAAAAAAAAATTATCTGACCTTGTTTGTCCTTTCGTCCCCACCCCCCCCCCCCGTCCCCACACCTCCCGACCCCAAAAAATTCCTTTGCAATTTTTTCAGGCAGAACATTTCAGAAAAATTATTGTAAGATTTTCATAGTTTAATTCTTACGAAAATTATGTTAAGCTAAATGGTGGCAGATTCGCCGGGTAAATGAAATTTAGAAATTGATAAAATTTAAAAAAAAAATCACTAATTGTACTGAACATTACCATTTTAAATGCACTTTTCTTAGTTTTGTGGACACTACCGTTTTGCGTTTTTTTTTGCTCATCATCGTCTCGGAAATGACACTGAACTCAAACTTTTAATACCAGACAACCAAAAAAAGAGTTGGCAGGCAGTGACTTCGCTTTGGGTGCTGTTCGCTGGTCAAATTGTGAAAATGAACTCACGAGTCTCGGGGGCCTTGTCCATGACCTGTGTCCGCTGTTTACCAAAATGTCTATGGATTTTCTTCTTGACTCCAATTTTTGGTTCCACATAACACGACTGGAGACGCTTTTAGTCAATCGGATTTGGAGGGATTTCTTTTGGTAATTACTTTTTTAAAGGAAGACAAAAAAAAATTTAAAGAAATAATCAATTTTTATGCTTTTAGAACTGTTTCCGTCCGCATTCGCACGTTCCTTACATCGTCGACTTGGGGCCTGCTTTCCTGTACGAGAACATTAAAGCGTTCGAGTTCGTTAAGGGTGATCAAAAACTGGAACTGGAAAAGGTGGATGACATGGAAGAGGGCCAATGGTATTTGACGAAAGGGCCGGGCGAGTGGACTGAAGATGAGTGGGAAGACAGAAAGGTGGACGAACCCAATGTGGCACCGACGCTTATTATCGAGTTTAATGATGAGATGGTCGATGGCATTTGACTTGTTACAGTGATAAGAAAACAAATGAGAAGATAATCAATTTATTCAAAAGAAAAGCAATTACTTCGATTTAATCCGTACCAATGGTCTGAGCTTTTACCCGTAAAAGTAAAGGCCTACTGGGTCTCTCTAAGAAAATAAAACTTTTCCCAGCATCGAGACTGGTAGATCCCTTAATGATTTTAAAAGCAGTTGTTAAGTCAGCAATTTTTCGTCTTTCTTCCAATTTATGTAACCCAGTAATTTCAAGTCTTGCCTTATATGTTTTATAAATAAAACCATTTTCTGAATGTTTTTCTGGTAAAAAATTTTAGAACCCTTTCAATTTTATCTTTGTCTTTTTTCAAAATTGGGTTCCAAACTTCGGTGACATATTCTAATTGTGGTCTTACAAAGGTCTTAAAAGCTGCTATCAGAGTTTTTATTTCCCTGGTTTTTAATACTCTTAAAATTTGGAAACTTCTCAAATAGGAATTTTGTATAATTTTGCTAATATGTTCTGAAAAAGTGAGTTTTGAAAAATTATTATGCCTAAGTCACGAACACTATTTGCCTCTAAAATCTTGGATGAATTAATAAAATAAACTTTATAGAACAAAATATTTTCCAGATGAAATTTCTAAACCATTTGTTTTTGACCATTCTTCTAAAGCTTTAAGGGCAAAAACTGGCTTAACCGAAACCCGTGGGGACAAGTTTAAAACCCGGCTGCGACAAAACCCTAGTTAAACCAGGGTACCTATTAAAACAATTGTGGACAAACAGTATGAATGAAATCGAGTCTAAATTAAAAAAAAATTACAACATTTAACTGGATTTTGAAAAAAACTTTCAAAAAAAATTCTTCACCTAAAATTAACTGTGTTTCATCTCCAAATTATAAATCTTAAAAACTACCGCAACTTTTTGGAACCAATGTTTGGTGTTTTATACCTTCTCAAATTAAATAAATATTCCAAGAAATGTAAGATTTTATTGAAAAATTAAAAAAAAAATTAAGTATTGAGAAAAACTTCGCGAATCTGAAGGTACCAGGGGTGCAGCCAATCCCTGATTTAAAAAATCGGATTGGAGAGTTTTCATTATACAGACTCAAATGTCGTATCAATTTATAAAGTTAGCAAGTCCAAAATGTTTAAACATTCAACTAATTAATCATCACTTTTCACGTTGAAACTGATGTGGATCAGAACAGTAACAATAAAGCATAGGCGTTCGAAAGTTAAAAAAAAAACACCACGAATACGAGCTGACGATTTTTTAAAACCTTTCCAAAAATTTCTTCATCAAAATAACACTTTTTCAGCAAAATTTAATGCACAAAAATTTTGATAAATTTTGAAAAAATTAGTAAAAATGAATAAATAAATAAGATAGAAGAAGCAGTGAACAGAAATTCGCCATAACCAACCAACCCAAAACTATTAACCGAAACACGAGCAAACAACAAGAATGAAAGACATTAAGAAAAAGATTGAAAAAATGATTATTCCGGGAAGGGTATCAGTTTTGTGTTGTGCATACCTTACAGCAAAATAAATTAATGCTCCACCGAAAAGAAACGCCGGAATTGACCAACATAATTTACTCTTAATATCTTCAGAATTACAATAGCAACAACATTCTTCGTCAACACCAACTCTTCTCTGTGCATTGTCAGAAGGATGAACTTTTGCACCGTTTCTTTGTGATCTTCTCCTTCTTCTTCTTGATGTTTTTTGGTAGAACAATTGGGGGTGGGCTAAAAAATAACATAATTTGTAATATTTTTAGAGACCGGCTGGGACGGGGCCTCCCGTCCCCGTCCCCGGGCTATTCTGTCCAAAATATTACTGTTTTTGCAAGAAATTCTTAAAAATTTAACTTTTGTAGTTAAGGTCTCTTAACAAATCCCACCAAAATTTTCAAAATTTCCCAGGCGGCGCCATTGATTTCGAGATCACATAAGTTGAGATCCATAAAATTTTTACCGAAAAAAGGAAATTCGCGAAAGCCAAAAGAAGGGGGCGGGCCATGCCTTTTGACTGTTTAAATGAAAAATGTATCCATGTAATATTATACAATTTGCCAATGCCCCTCCGCCCATTTCATTATTTCCAAAATGCCAAATTTGCCACCCCCACTTGTGGGTTTGGATGCCACGCCACATTTAATGGAAGTGCAATAAAATGCCCATCATTAGTTACTAGTGTTAGGAACCGGACCGGACTCCGGCCGGATTTTTCCGGATCCGGGTCCGGAATCCGGGTTTTTTGGGCCTCACCGGATTTTTCCGGATTCCGGATTTTTCCGGATTATCCAGAAAAATCCCACCGGCAATTTTTTGAAAATCAAAATCCGGTTCCGGATCCGGCGTTTTCAAAACCGGATTTCCGGATTTTTCCTGATCCGGCTAACGATGGTAATTTGAAGAAAGATACTGAGATAAGAATTTTAGTGGGAAATTGCACCAAAATAAATTAATTTTTTGAATTATTTATGGATTATTCGTGGCTTAGTTCTTTAGTTGGTTGACTCCTGTTCCAAAAAACAAAAAAATTTGATTTGGTTCGATACCACCAGAAAGCAATTCAATTCAAAACTTTAAAATTTAAACAAATGGGTTCATCTGGGAAAAATTATTTACTCGAAATTTTGTATTCCAAATAACTTAAATATTGACCAATTTTGGCGAAAATCTGTTAATTAATGGGCTATTAATTTTCAAAAATTTCCCCCGGTGGCTTTTCTATCAACATTAAAAATTTCCTAAATTGACCAGCTTTTGGTCAAAATCTGTTACTAAAGCACACCCAGATTTAAAAAAAATTTCCCGGCGGCGCCTATCGGCACCGCCGTAGTAACCCATTTGTTTATTAGATTTTTCTTAAAATCGATCACAAAAAATTAGTTATTTTTTGCGCAAATTTTCTATCAAATTGGTCATTTTTGCTGATTTTTTGCTCTTCAAATAATTTTTTTTTATGAATTAAGTGAATTTTTTAAAAATCCGGAACCGGATCCGGATCCGGCTTTTTGAAAACCGGACTCCGGAAAATTTTTCAAAAAAACGTAATCCGGAAAAATCCCACCGGTAAATTTTTAAAAATGAAAATCCGGTTCCGGATCCGGCGAAAAATTTTTGCAGTTTGAAAATCCGGTTCCGGAGATTAGGCACCTAATTTATTGTAGTTGTTACTGTGTTTATGCAAGTATATTCCTTTGACATTTGCCTCTTTTCTCTTCCATATTCGACTTTTGTCTTTCTATTTCTTTCATTTTTATTGTTCCTTTTGTATTGTAATTTAGTTACGAATTTCATGTCATAAATTGTTCCCTTTTTCTGACAAAAAAAAATCCGCCAGGAAAAATTTTGCAATTTGAATTGACTTGTTAATAGAATTTTCCTTCCCAAATTCACCCATCTTGGGTCCGCATGTTATAAGTTTTTTTTCTCAAAATATATTTTTTCTCTTTCTATTGTAAGTCACCCAAAAAATGGATTCAAAAACAACAGATCAAATTTTAATGCTGAGAGTGGAAAGGTTATTCAATTTGAATACACTCAAATTATTGTATGCCTTCACCTTATGGCAAATGCCAACAAAAATGGGCATGCTCCAAGCCTTTGGTTGTTTTAAATGCACCAATATGTAAAAACCACGGCAAATTGTGCCAGTGCCCCCCCCCCCAAAAAAAGAAAAAGTTTATAATCAAAATATTTTTGAATAGCTCTATTTTTTATCTATAAATCTGCAAAATTTCAAAAAAATTGGTTAACTTACAAAAAAAGTTATGGTCTATCCATTTATTATGCTTTCCTTCTGTGATAGGAAAAAATTTGCCTTTTTATGTGATTTTGACTAAAAATTTGCTCTAAAATTGCAAATTTATATTGCCTTACTCCGATGTTTTGTGTTTTGTGTTTTTTTTGTCTTTTTTGAAATTTTTCTAGTGCCTTTTTTAGGCGCCTTGGCGATTTTTTATGCCTAAAACTGCCAACCCTATTGATTTTTAATGTTGGTAATTAGAGTTCGGATTTATATTATTAAAAATTCGCTTAATATGGAAATATGGTCAAAGAAATGAAACAAAAAGGTATTGAGCTTGCCCAATATCGAAACTAAGTGAGTATGCATTTTTCACCCTCTTTCCAATGGTTTATTTGGTTTTACTGTAGCTTTCTTGGTTCAAGAGTTATTGCCTAGGACCCCTAGGTGCTAGGGCTTTGGATGGTGGGCCTTTTGCGCCCACAACATTTGCGCCAAAAATTAATGTCAACTTACCAGGTTAATTATGTTTTATTTGGAAAATACTAAAGGAAAATTCGAAAAATAACTCTGTTTCCAGGCGCAAACCCTGGCTAAAGAAGAGATTAATTTTTGGCGCAAATGTTACAGGCGCAACTTCAACGGTACATCTAAAAACGCAATTTAATTAATATTTTAAGTGCTTTTTCATTAAGTTTTATTTTGACTTTTTCTTCCGGAAATTGTAGGCGATTTTGGAAAAATTTGATGATTAAATAAGAAAATAAAAAATAATTTGAGAAAGCAATCATTCCTGAATTAGTTGATTATTTTTTATTTTTTTATTCATAAAACAGTGAGGAGTAATGACAGAATAATTTTAGATATTCTCGAAAATTTGCCTGCCTTCTCTTTTTTTGACAACGATTTATTCAAATTTGTAATCAACTTTTCAAAAAAAAACAAAGAATTAATTTTAAAATTAAATCCGTGTAACCAATGGTGGTGCTCGAGAGTATCGGTCTCGAGTCTCGACTCAAGAAAAGTCTATGGCTTTTTCTTGTCTCGGTTTCGGAATCGAGTCTCGAGGTCAAGTCTCGGGCTCGGCCCGGTACACATCATTTCAGTGCCCACACTTCAGTGCCAGCACACTTCAGTGCCCAGCCAAAAAGTAAGATTTCAGTGCCAACCATTTTAAATCGTAAAATTTTCATCGAAATCACTTAAATACTAATTTTTTCTTTTTCCCAACAAAAGCCGTAAAAATTTTATATAACCATCTAGTAATATTGAAGTATGGATCAACAAGTTGGGGGTTCACATAATCATGATTAATTTTGGACAAGTCTCAAAATGCGCGCATCTGCTTGGCGATATTGTCTTCGGTACGTAGTGTACGCTCCAGCTCTCCGGTGAAAAAAGCGGACGGGTGAAAGTGCCACCAAAGCGCGGTTGTCCAGTGTAGTTGTGCAGGAACCTGTTATATGAATTTGGTTTTTTTTCAACGTTAGTTTTTCAGACCATTGAAAGACAGGCAGTAGTTCACCAGGCAGATGCATCTCCAGCGCAGCGCACATGCATTTCTGAGGTTGTTTAACGGGACAAACGCCAACGACGTAATGCACTTCGCCTGTTCAGCAAAGAGCGGTTCTTTTTTGTATCTCTAAAATTATAAAAAACGCATTTTGGAAAAACAAACGCGTAAACTTCGGTCAAGTTTGCGACAGCGTTCCGTTTCTTCAGATTCTTTACCAAATGAAAAAGACAAAAATTTATTGCGCAATTTGGAAATTCCGCCATCATTGCACTGACCATCGATTGCTTAAAATCCAACATGATTGTTTGAGGTTAAAAATTTGGCCAACATTGCTTTAGTAATACGAGCATGCGACGGTATATTGCTTCCGATTTTGCCGTAAGAAGTGTATAGCAAATGGGCATCACCCAATCGCCAAATCTTAAGTTGTAAATACTCACACTTAATTTTAATTATAATACCACGCAAGTAGAACGCAAACTTGCGAAAACAGCCCGGGAGTAATGGCAAAAGTACCATCGGCATAGTTATGTTGCATTTGATGAGCTAAGCCCCTCATTTTTTACGACCGAAAATTAGAATCCTAAAATGTATTCATACCCAAATAAGAATTTGGATTTGTTTACCTGTGCTGAATGTCAGAACCAGGGAAATCAAAAACACCAGAATCCAAAAATTGTTCATCAATTTCTTCCGTACGTGTGTACTGTTGGTAGTTGAATGGAAGTACGAGTTGCGCCAAACTCTGCGGAATTGGTGGTGGCGTTGTATTTCATGACGCACGCGTTTGACAATCTGTGTAATTCAAAGTTTTAATTTTTATCACGCCGGGTTGCCGGGCCTCCATCGTTTCGGTTGCCCTTCATTGACGCCAGCGATTACACTTTGTACTTCAATACGAGCTGCATCCGTTTTGCAAATTTGTACACCAATGATATTCGTTAGCACGTTGTCGTACAAATCAGTGCGAAGTCGGGCTAAAAAAAACGAAAATTGAAAAAAACAACAGATTTCACCTTTACACTAAATATCAAGAGCCCCAAAAAATTCGCAACGCCAGAATTTCCATTTAGCATCCTTGCTCAGTTTCTCGTAAACGTACAAAGATCCACTGAAAAGAAGTTTTTTTTTCTATTTCTGATAGACTGAATGTTATAATCCATCTTAAGAATTAAGAAATAATTTTAAGTTAGCTAATGCTTACATGGTATCAAAAAATTTAATTATGGGTTTCAAGACGGGCGCCCTACGCTATACATTTCCGAAAATTTTACGGTTTTAAAATGGTTGGCACTGAAATGTTACTTTTTTTCTGGGCACTGAAGCGTGGGCACTGAGATCTGGGCACTAAAGTGTGCGGCACTGAAACATGGGCACTGAGATGAGATGCTCCGTCTCGGCCTCGAGTCTTGAGTCTCGGAAATTTTCGGTCTCGAGCAGCACTAGTAACCATGGTCAAATTTACCCGGATCAGGATTAGAGAATCGACAAGGACCGGACGGGCAGGGTTAAACCCCTGTTTTTTCGTACTCCTGACACGAGTCCATTTTCCCAAAAACATCCAGATCAGGATCACCAGCCCGGAGAAATTATGACAGAATTTGGTCTGTTCCGGGCTCGACCCAGTACCCATTATTAATACGACACCAGAAAGCATTACCAATTAAAAAAATCTTTATAATTTATTATATAAAATCGTAAAGTAAATTTGAAACTTCTTAAAAAATCTAATAAAATCAATCAATTGCCACAACATATGTTGTTGGCATGTGAATGTGAGGACGGTAAAATTGGCCTTTCTGTCCTCGCAGATTTTGTTTGCCTGCCCTTCCATTATGCATATGGTGGACATTTTCTTGCCCACCCTTTGTAACGTGGCCCCACACACTTTTTAAGGCATTTTCTTGCCCAAAATGGGAGCTTTGTTTAAATTTGACAATATTACCGCCTTGAATTTGGACATAAGGGGGCATTGATAAGCTAGCAATAATTGTTGTGGTTTAGGTGGTTTATTGCGACGGTGTATGTTTAAGCAAAGCCAACCTTGGTGAATGTGGGGGGCGGTAAAATAGGGGCATGAAATTTGGGTCATCCCCTTTTCATTTACAATAAAATAAACATTGCCTTGCCCATTTTATTGTGGCGTGGCAGGTGCACGCAGTTTGGCATTTTGGAGTTAAGCTGGATGGAGAGAATTGGCTTGCGGCGAAATTTGTCATGTTGGCAACGGCGCTGTTAAGAAGGCATGTGGTACTTTTGAGTGTGGCCAGAGAATTGGCATTTCATCCTCATGAAGTTGGGCAGTCCTACATCTATTGTGGCATGGCACCCAACCGCAACCCCAATTTCCAATTTACAAGGGGCTTTCGTGCCCACAATGCTTAAGCCTGTGCCATGTTTGATGAGTGTGGAAGTAGCAAAGTTGGCATTAACTCTACGTGAATTGTGGATCAGTGAGAACCATGGCATTTGGCGCAATAAGCCATGGTTTCTTGGCCAAGGTACATGTTAAGGCATGTGATGTGGCAAAGTTGGCATTGGCTCTACGCGAATTGTGGCATTCCTATCATATTTAGGTGGGCGAGGGTTAAGGGCATAATAGCATTGGCATGGGCACAATATTACGGGGGTTTTTTTCCTCATTTATACAATCAAAAGGCATGGCACGCCCATTTTTTGGCATAGCTAATGAAACGTCTTAAAATTGTGCGTATTTAAGAGCAGCAAAATTCACTCATTTTATTCAGTTCTTATCATTGGACATTTAGCCCAATGAAGAACAACTGTATGATGCACTGCAAATCCATCGCATTTTTTGCTCTGTTTACACTGTGCACTTGGATTAATTCAACGAATGGAGAACTGTACACAGAAATGAACGCAGAAATGAACAATGGTAAAATAATATTTAGAAAAAAATTTTTGCCATAGATTTTATTTAATAAATAGAGATACTTTTCCGTTTTTCGACTCCCCCCCCCCCCGAAATTTTCAAAGAAAAGTTTTTTCTAGAGTGATTTGGGCTCTGACGCGCAGATATCCGACTCCCGAACCCGAATTCGAACAAAAAACCGACATTCAAATTCGAATGCAAGACATATTCCTAGTGGTTTTTGGGGTCGCTGACCACGAATTTGACCTTAATTTTTCAAAATTCCGAATCCGAATTCGAACAAAAGGTGGCTTAATTTAATTCTTGAAAGGTCACATAAAAATTATAACACTGTCAAAAATGCCAGAAAGCTCGTAGCAAAATATCTGGCACTTTGGTCAAGACACCGCACACTCAACTACGGCGGCCAGTAGGTGGGGCGCCACTCACTCGCTCCGGGTTGCTCGCGCCTGAGGTCGGGCCTTTGGCCCGGCCTTAACCAGGCGCTCGCAGCCCTCCGCTCTCTCGGGCGCCCCACTACATGCTACGTCATCGAATGCTCGCTATTGGCGGCCCGCTCTGCGTGGGTTGCTGGCGTTTTTCTTAAAAACTGCCACCCATGCGTGTTTCTTAAAACTGCCAATTTCTTTTCGACTAAATCTTGTCATAACTTTTCTCCGAACCACCCAAATTAAATTTCTTGGTATTATAAGATAGCACTTAAATTGCTCTATTAGTATGTTAAATTCAAAAAATTTCATTGTTTAAAAAAAACTGCAGCCAAACAAATTGAAAAAAATGCCATAACTCTTGGAAAACAAAATATAATTTTTTTAAATTTATATATCTGAAAAAGTCAATCAAGGGCTATCGTATTATACCAAGATTGTTTAATAGGTTGCTTCTGAAAAAAAGTTATGACAAGATTTAGTCGAAAAATCAGTGAAATTGGCAGTTTTTAAGCAACGCACCAGCACCCTCTGCGACCTATAAAGGTGGCTTCTCTAAAAAACACCATTTTTTATAGTTTTTATGTGACCTTTAAAGAATTAAATTAAATCACTTTTTGTTCGAATTCGGGTTCGGGATTCGGAATTTTGAAAAATTAGGTCATATTCATGATCAGCGATCCCAAATTAACCTAGAAACGACTCTTTATTTGAACATTTCGTGGGGCGGCGGGGGGGCGGGGGGTCGCAAAACGGAAAAGTACTAATAAATATATCCTTTACATGATAATTAGGGCTTCGATTTTTAGGCAAATGCCTAAAATTTTTGCCTATTTTTGTGCCTATTTCGGCATTTTTGGTGCCTTTTTCAGGATTTTGAGTAATTTCATAAGGAAAATGCCATAAAAATTGAAAAATAGACCCCCTAAGATGGGCTTTTAAAATTTTTAAAAAGTATACCCCTAAAAACAGGAACTTTTTCTTAAAAAAGTCACCCCTAAAAGTCAATTTTTTTGGCAAATATGGAACTTTTTTTTAAATCTTTCCCCATTCCATTTGAATGAGTTTTACGCCGGGAAACCTCGAAAATTCTGATTGTAACACCAATAAAGAGAAATGACCATTTTTTGTGCTCAAAAATCGTTAATAAAAAAAAATTTTATTTGCCAATTTTTGTGCCTTTTTAATGCCTATTTTGTGATTTTTTAATGCCTTTTTAGGTGCCTATTTTGCGATTTTTTTTGCCTAAAAATCGAACTCTAATGATAATAATAAAATAGAAAAGATTCTTTTGTTTTTTGTCTAAAAAAGAAAACACTCAACAAATTATTTCTAAAATTCCTCAAAATAATTAATTGAAGCAAACTCTCATATTAAGTTTACTGCAAGGTGTTCATTTTTCCTTAGCGTCGAATGTCGGCTGCCTCAAACATTCAATCCCTTTTAAAATTGTCACATAATTTTAAATCAAAAAATAACTATTTTTTGACAAAAATTAGTTCAGCAAAATCCATCAAAAATTTTCTAAATTTTAGCAAAGGCTTTGCTTTGGTGCTAAAAATCTAAAAAAATAAAACACCTATTTTTTTTTTTTACTTTTTTGCTGAATTTTACATGGATTTAATAGGGCAAATGACTTTTTTCCTGATAACTTGGGATGGCTTAAACATACGAAAAACGTATTTTTAACTTTGTTTGAAGCTTCTACATAGCATGTGTTTTTATTTGATTTTTTTTTTTTGAGTTTTTCTCATTTTTGAAATTTTATGAATTTTTTTGTCATGGATTTTTTGTATACTTTTTCAGAAAATGGCTTTAATTTTTTTTTTTTTTTTTGATTGTATACCCCTAATACCCGGAACTTAACCAGGATTGAGGTTTTTTGACAACTGATTAACGATAAAAGTGCCTTTTAGCTCTATTACTCGCAAATTTATGCTGCCTGACTTTTTTAGTCGACTTTTTGGATTTTTATGACTAAAAGTCCGGGTCCTAATCATGTATTTATTATTTATTATTATTGTTAACGTCAGATGCAATAGAAATGTTGAATAAATTCGTCAATTCTGCATCAAAAGCTTGGACAGAGTCGGCGCGTGACGCTGACCAAAAGGTGATAATTGAATGGCTTAAACATGATGCGGTTGGCATATTGTGCAAAGTTCAATTTAAATTGGAAATGGATGACAATCCCCAAAAATTGCTACAAAAACTCTGTGAACAAACGCAAAATGAAAAACTAATTGAAGGAACAGCAGCCAAAGACTTGAAAGAATTGGTCACAAACATAAAAATTGATAAGAAAATGTTTGACAAAACGCCAATTGTTCAGCGCATTAACCAAAACAAAAATCTGAGTGACGAAACCAAAGAAATATTAGCACAACTTGTGGACTTTGCTGCAAAGGCATTTGAACCCCTTGTTGTTTTTATTCAAGGTAAAAAGGCTTACTTAACCTGATAAGACCCAGGTAGCGCGAAACGGGTTAACTTCTAATCAATTCCTTGTCATATTTTTGTCTGATAATTAGGGTTAAATTCTTCAAGGTTGCGTCTTTCTCTTAATTTTCTATATGTCATGCCATCGCAAGATGTCCGTTGAAAGCTCAAAAAATTTATGACAAGATGGAGGTGGCCCTTTTTACACTAAGACGGAGTTTTGCCATACGCAGTTACCGCCCCCTACCGCCATGGAGGGGTAGAAAAAAGAGCCAAACCGACCACCTAGTTTTTTTTATGAGCAAATCACCGAATTTTTGGAAAAGCAAATGCCATAGTTTTTGGTAAGCCACCTCAAGTTTTTTTTTTTGAAAATTAACAACACCCTAATTTTTTAAACTATATCCCTAGTTTTTTGAAAGGAGAAATAAAAACTATGGGTTAAGTTTTAAGAAAGGTAGAGGGTTCGAGTTTCAAAAGACTGGGTTATGGTTTTCATAAAAAAAAAACTATGGGGTTAGGTTTTCAAAACAACGAATGTTTTACTATTTTGGCGTCAGGCCGAATCGTGGGGCCGAAACGCCCCACACTCGAAAAAATATCGGAATTCCGCATTCCGGCCAACAACAAAGCCGGAACGAATTCAGACATGTCGAAATTTCTTCGCTTCTCCATGCTGAATATCCGTTAAAATTAAAATGTTTTCAAATTTTAACATTTACAGCAGAAAAACATCAGTTTTCCCCACAAGACATTTCTTTGTCCGTGAACAAAAGAAGAAGAAGAAGAGCAGGAGATGAAGAAAGCGGTAATTCCACCTCCGTAGCTCAGGATAAGCATAAGCGTAAAGTCGGCTGTTACGCGGTGATAGCGGTTGTATTTGGAGTCATTTGTTCTACTTGCATCATAGTAGGGGAGCAATCACATTCTTCCTTTTCACCTGGTGTCATAGCTGGTATTGTTCTGAGTGCAATTGGCCTAATTGGTTCTGCTGTTACTAGCGCATGTTACCATCACGGATGCTGCGACTCGTCATAACTTTGCTCAAAAGTAACAAAATTAAGCAATTTTGGTATCATTCGATAGCGTTTTGTTTGCTCTTTAGGTTGCCAATTTATAAAACAAATTCATTAAGCTTAAATAAAATTGTCCTAAAAAGTTGAAAGTCATTCGTTTTGAAAAACTCAAGTCAATTTTTTGAATTTGTCTAGCTGATAGAGCGCCATTGAAGAGCTAGTGTATGATGCCACCAAGAATGTTTAATTTGGCTGTTTGAAAAGTTTCTATGCTATTTTTTTGTTTTGTTTTTCATTTGGGCTATAGAAGAGAGGACTGTCCCTGATTTATACATACAATTTATGTAAGTTACATTTTCTTTAATGTTTCACGAAAAATTGTTGAATTTCCTTTATTTTCTTTTTCAATTGTTTATATTTATTTATTTTGTGTCTGTCATAAACTTAAAAAAATTAATTTTATTTTGATTTTTTGAAAAAGTGTTGTTTTGGTGGGTACTCAATGTGAAAGTTTTAAAGTTAATTTTTCATTTTAAACAAAAATTTGAAACAAATCATTAGAGATCGGGCCGGTCGACCTTTTTCGGGGGTTCCTAACCTTTTTTTTCGACTTTTAACAAAAACCGACCGACCGAAAGAAATTTGGGATCTGTCGACTTTTTTCGACTTAGACTTTATCGAGTTTTTAACCGAAAATCGACCGACCGACAAATTTGAAAAAAGTCAAAAGCTTATTTCCAGGGATGTCAGTTGAAAATATTCAAAAGAAAAACATTTGTGTCAAAAATAAAATTTTGGGGTCAAAAATAAGAAATTTTTGAAAAATGGTATCGCAGCAAATATACACCAATTATACACATTTAAATGAGTATCAAAATATCATATTTTTCATTAGCCATAATCATATTGAGCAATTTGGGACTAGAATTAATGCTGTCGGGCTTTGAATGAGACACTGAATTTGTAATTTTGAAAAATGAAGAATCGGCGGTGCCCATAGGCGTCCCGGGAAAATTTGCTTTTTTTTTTTTTTTTTGAAAATTTGAGGTTTTTTGTTAACAAATCTGGACAAAAAAATGGCCAATTTTTGAGAATCAATTTTGACAAAACTTACACGAATGGTGGTCAGGTTGTGCCGGCCGATAGGCACCGCCGGAAAAATATTTTCAAATTTATGGCCCAATTGTTAATAACTTCCCCAAAAAATGGTCGGTCCTTTTTTGAAGATTTTTTCAAAAAAAAACTCCAAAAAAACATCAAAAGGGATTCCACTTTTAGGCATAATAATCCTCAAACGGGTACTAAAAAATAAAATAGGCAGAGAAATTTTTCACTTTTCACTCAGTTTTTTTTTTTAGTCTAAATCACATAGAGAGAGAGTCCTCTTTTTCCTATCACAAAGACAAGAAAAGTTGCCAAATTTTTTCGCCTATAGTACTGTCAAATATTTATTTTTTTGTTTTATTAATTAAAAGTGGGGAAGGCCGGCCGGTGGTGCCGATAGGCGCCAGTGTTGCCGTGGGTTACCCGAAAACCCAAACCCGGTCTTTTTTCCGACCCGAAACCCGACCGGAGCTTTTTCGGAAACCCGACCGGAAAGCCGAGAATTTGCTGAGGATCCGGTGGTGACGATCGGCGCCACCGGGGGAAAATTTGAAAATTTATGGCCCATCTGTTAATAGATTTTCCCAAGAATGGAAATTTCCGTTTTTTGGTAACAGACTTTGAACCAAATTCCAAATTTTTCTGGACTTTTTAGATTTTGAGACATAGGCGAAAAGGTAAATTTTTCAAAAATTGGGCCTAATTTGCTAATGGGTTTTTGCCTAAAAAGGAAATTTGAAAAATTTTTTTCTAAAAAATACCCAAATCATAAAAAAAATAATAATCTTTGACTCCTTCAAAAGCCACAAATTATAATAAATATTCATATTTGGCAGACTGTTATGTATGATTATTTATTTTGGTGGCCGGACATTTCGACAATGACCGTTTCGACATATTTTGAAAAGATCTGTTTGTTTGTTTTTTGTCAATGCCAATACAGTCCGTGACCGGACAATGGGACAGTGGACAATCGGACAGTGGACAATCGGACAGTGGACAATTGGACAGTGGACAATCGGACAGTGGACATTCGGACAGAAAATAAAATTAAAAAAAGGAAAATGATAAGAAAATGACCGATTAAGAATGTCTTAATAAGTTTTAAAAAAGTTATGGCAATTAAAATGAGTTTATTTGCAGTTTTTTGGCTACACTTTCTTAAAACTTAATCCTAGCACACCTATTTACGAGCCATAGCTTACCGAATGCTGAACCCAAACCTTTAAAAATTTGCTTTCTAAACCCGATTAAGCATCCAACCACTTGTTCTAAAGTGATCATTCATTTTTCTTATCATTTTCCTTTATTTTCTGTCCGATTGTCCACTGTCCAATTGTCCACTTCTGTCCGATTGTCCTCACTGTCCGATTGTCCACTGTCCAATTGTCCACTTCTGTCCGATTGTCCTCACTGTCCGATTGTCCACTGTCCAATTGTCCACTGTCCCATTGTCCACTGTCCGATTGTCCGGGAGCCATACAGTCATGGTCAAATGTTTATCTACAGCCCATTTCATTTTGTTTTTATCGTTATTTAAACTGTATTTCAATTAAAGCCTAAATATATGGTTTTATTTTGTAGCATTTTTTACTGGCTTTCGAATGGCATATAACAATACTCAAAAGAATGTTGTACCTAAATACTGTATTTAACGAAACGAATTGTGCTCAAATTAAGAGTGGTCAAAGTTTATTTACACCCCAAAAAATCAATGTTCCGTCGGTCCAAAAAATCTGAGAAAATTCCAGTTTGCATAACTTTTGATGCTGATCAAAAATATATTTACACTAAAGTGATCAGATCACTCCTTCACGGTGATCTTAAAACCCGGAAATGGCTTGAAATCTGGAAAATTTCGGGAAAAATTTCCTAGGGGGTTGCAAAATTTTTTCTGCAAAAATCGAAAAGGCCCATTCGGAAGACATCGCTATTTTATGCATAATTTCATTTTGTGAAAAATTGAAGAAAACAAAAATAAATTGCGATAATAGGAATAGAATCTGGTGCTACAGGGCAGAACCAGAAAATTTATTTAGTTTAACGAATAAATCAAAGTAAGAGAGTTGGAATTATATTTTTTGTAATTTAATTGGCATTGACAAAAAAAAAGATATTTTTAAACAAAACGGTCATTGTCGAAACGTCCGATAGCCATTTTATTTTATTTTTAAGCTATCATTACTTTGCTCAAGCGCAACCAAATTAAACGTAAAAAATTCGGGAGACCTTTTTAATAATTTTTTTTTTGTATATTTCTTATAGATTAAAATTTCATATAAAAATTTTTTTTAACTCTTAGCTTAAAAGATAATCAAATTATTAAAACACCACAAACATTCAAAAGGATTAATATTTTTCTTTAAAAAAGTAATAGTAAACGGTGCTAGGTCGTTTGTTAAATCCGCCATTTTTTATTAATTTTCCGAACATAATTCGTTATAACTTTGTTCAAACTCAACTAAATTAAATAATCTTGGTATTTATTTATTTATTTATTTATTTATTCAAGCAAACCGCAAGGCAAAATTAGTTGCACTTATAGCGGAAACACAATAAAAGAACAAAATTTAAAAATCTGCAGATATGGTCAATAATAAGGTCATTAATACAAAAAAATAATAATAATAAAAGGGGAAAAATATGCAAATGATAATGAACCACACCACTTAGGACTTATTTCTAAAGTAAAATTCTTTCAAGGAATTCTTAAATTTGCTTATATATTTGCTGTTTCCATGACTATTTTAGGTAAACAATTCCATGAATTAATTGTGCGAATGAAAAAATTGTTTCTTGTTTTACCATTATATCTTTTATTTTGAAGTCTGAAAGTTTTTCGTTGTGATCTTGAAGAAAACTCGAAATATTTTTTTGAGTCGAGGTGGGTTAACCCTTTAATAATTTTAAAAACCATGTTCATATCAGTGATCGTTCTTCGGGTACTTAATTTGTCTAATTTGATAATCTCAAGTCTCTTTTCATATGTTGTAGCCCTAAGGCCACATTTTTTATAAACACTCCGAGTGAAATATTTTTGGATTTTTTCAATCCTTTTTGTTGGCTCTTTTGCGCTAATATTCCATATTTCAGATGCATATTCAAGGTGAGGCCTGATATAGCTTTTATATGCTAGGATTAATGTATTAATATTCCTTGTTTTAAGTATTTTTAAAATTTGACATGCCTTATAATAGGCCACCTTTATGATTTTTGAAATATGATTACTGAATGAGAGCTTCTGATCGACCAAAACCCCCAGATCACGGACACAATCTGTTTCAACAATTGTTTTTCCATCAATTTGAAAAATTGATCTTTTTGACCATATTTTTCTTAAAACTTAATCAAATTTTTTGGTGCTAGGTCATTTGTTAAATAACGCCACTATGGGCGTTTGTTAAATCCGCCATTTTTTACAAATTTTCCGAACATAATTCGTCATAACTTTGTTCAAGCTCAACTAAATTAAATAATCTTGGTAGCATCCGATAGCTTTTGATTAGCTCTATTAGCCCAATCTAATTTTAAAAAATATGATTAAGTTTTAAGAAAGTTGTGGCCGTCAAAGTGAAAAAAAATTGATCTTTTTAACCATATTTTTGTTAAAACTTAATCAAATTTTTTGAAATTTGGCAGATTAATAGAGCCTATCATGAGCTATCGTATGAATATAAGAATGTTTAATTGGGTTACTTTTAAACAAAGTTATGACAAATTATGTTCAGAAAGTCTGTAAAAGATGGCGGATTTAACAAACGCCCATAGTGGCGGTATTTAACAAACGCCCCAGCACGATAGTAAACAAGACTGGTCCCACAAAAAAAGGGGTTTAAAGTGGCTTTTATCCGATTCTGAGTCGTACTCGGGGGTTTTCGGGAGCGCTGATCACAAATATAACATAAGATTTATCGTATGATTTCGTCTATGACTTTTTTCATGTCTATGATTTTTCATCTTTTTTTTCATTATTTTAACTCTAATCAGCAGGACTTAGATTTATATGTAAATACATATTTGTTCCTGGTTTCTCCAGGCTCTGAATAGTAGGAAAAACACTTTCTTTTTTGCATTTGCTTATAAAATTTTTCTCTGTCCGTCCGTCCGTCCGTTCGTTCGTTACCCCATTGAAAATCCTCCCCCCCCCCCCCCCACAGGCAAAAGGAGATGGATGGATGTCGCGGATCATCACCATCTGCTGTTCTGGCTGTAGTATAGCTCCGTCCCCATCATTATGCCCGGCCTCCCGCTAACCGATTAAAATACAATTTCTCCTTCTTTTTTTGTTTGCCTTGAATAAAAATGTTCCCCCTTCCTCCATAACATTTGTTTGAATGAATTTTTTTTTCGCTCAAAAAAGTTTTTTTTTTTCTTCATAACAGCTGCAGGTGCAAAATTTTTTTATTTGTATTTCAACACTTTTCTTTGAAGCTTCTTGCTCAGTTCCATCCTCATACCAATTCTTTTTTTTCAAATATATATATATATATTTTTGTTCTTTTAAAGCGGTACCGGACATTTTAGAAACTTTTTTAATTTTTAAAGAAAGGATGTACTTTTAAGAACTAAACGACCAAAATTTTTTAACTAAATATATTGCCGAATTCCATGGGCATCATTTAATAAGGACAGTTCCATTTTTCAAATGGGGCAAGGCCATTTTCAAGGACCTCCTTTGAAGCCAATGCAATGACAAATAGAAAAACCGATATATTTTGCCTGTTTGGTGCTAGGTCGTTTGTTAAATCCGCCATCTTTTACAGAATTTCTGAACATATTTCGTCATATGCTGAAAAACAACGAAATTAAACAATCTTTAGCATCATTCGGTAGCATTTGCTTTGCTCTATTAGCCATACAAATTTCAAAAAACTTTGATCAAATTTTAAATAGCCCCTGGTCGTCAAAGTGACTAAAAAGAAGAATTTTGGGCAAAGTTATGACGGCCGACCTATGTCCAGAAAATCTATAGAAAATGGTGGGTTTAACAAATGCCCATAGTGGCGGAATTTAACAAACGTCCAGCAGTTTTGGCCGACCGTGCCCATCAGGGATGCAGTTGATCTTTGATTTAAAGAATGGAAATCGGAATTTCGACACCCAATATTTTTTGGAAAACGGAAATTGGAATTCCGGTGCCCAACTTTTTTTTTTTTTCTGGAAATCGCAATTCCGGTTCAAAAACCATCGGAAATCTGAATTCGGAATTCGTCTTTTTTTCGACCTCCGCATTTTTTCAAAAACCATAGGGGAAAGAAATCACCACGCAATAAACAATTTACGGTTTTCCCATCTTTATCATTTTGCAAAAATTCCGCCCAATGCACAGACACTGAGGGGGGGGGGGGGCAGAGGGCGGCAGAGAGGGGGGAGGGAAGATGAGGTCGAAGATGGTCCTCCTTTACTACTGGGTCATCTTCCTCCTCCTCCTCATCATCCATCTTTCATTGATGGTGTTCTTCATCATCTTCCGCGTCGTCCACCTCTCGGCGCTGATGAAGAGGAGGAACAAATATAATGTAACTCATCATTTGCCCACCCATTTCTCCTCCCTTAATGGGAGGAGAAAGCGAAGCCATATTAACTCACTACGAGGGGGGGGGGGCGACGGTAGAGGACCAAAGGTTGGAGGAATTTTTGAGATTTATTTCTTTTTGCTGCTTTTTAGTACTAAATTAAAGGACTGGCCCGGGGTGAATGCGACTTATTTTCATTGGTCTTTCATTTATATTTAAATTTGCACCACTCCCCTTACATATAGCCGACGCCCCTGCTTAGGAAATGTCATATTTTTTTCTGAACTCGGAACGGCCTGAACGCACGAAAAACACGGTTTTAGCTTAGTTTTTTTCGATATTACACGATTTAAAAAATGCAAATGGTTAGTTGATATTAGGGACGGGCGAAAGTCAACGAAGGACTCGAAACCGAAACTCGAAACTAAAAAATTTTCGAAACTCAAAACGAAACTAAAAAAATTTTTTTTTTTTTGCCTAATTTTTTTGTCTATATAACCAATGGGGTGGCGGTGCCGATTGGCGCTGCCGAGATTTTTGAAATTCTGCTATGTTTATTAAAAGATTTTAAATGAGCTCAGAATCAAGGTTGAATACATAAATTGGTAAATTTTGATGAATAAATAGTTTTTTCAACTGCTCCCCAAATAACTTGTTGCGCAAATCAGTAACGATTAGTTTGGCTGCCGAAAATAATCGTTCGCCTTCAACTGATTTACATGGTGCCGAATATACAAAAGATTTCGAATAAATTCTGACGTACCAACCCCCTAATTCTTAGGGGTCTATTTTTTTACCAAAATTTTGGCTACCCCAAACGCGAAATTCAAAACGCAAAAAACACCGAAACTTTTGAATTTTGGAAAGGTGGAACGAAATTTCGCCCGTCCTTAGTTGGTATCGACCATTTATTTATCAAATTATTTACTCGCTGATCATTTTCTGATTCTTAATTTTTCGACATTTGGCTGCCCTGTTCCTTCCCTTTTCCCCGGGGGTTGACCAATGGCCCAATGCCCCCCCCCCTCCCCCGCCCTCGCCCCCAGGGGCAGAGTAAGGCGGAGCATCACCCATCCGCAACAGAAGATAAATAGCAATGAATCACTTTCTGGGCCAAATTAGTTGGTGTGCAGGTGGTTCCCCCCCTCATCCCTCTGCCATTGGTGGATTTGTTTGGCCCCTTGGCCCCTCGGCCCTACGATTGGAAGAAGAGGGCCACAATCGATTCTGTGGACCCATTTTCTTTCACCGAAAAAGTTTTATTTATTAGAGGCACAGAGAAAGACTAGTCCAAATTTTCTTGTTTATTTATGCTTATTCCAAAATTCTCTAAATTTAGAAAATGAGAGGGCAAATTATCCAATTTTCCTGGAATTTGTAAAGGATGGGACGGTCTCAACATTTTTTTTTTTTGGAAAATTTGTTGAGTCGGTGAGAATTTCATATTGCAATTTTCTTGGGAATTTGCAACGGTAAAAATACTTTTAGAGTTTTTTTTCAAATATGGCAGTTTTGCACCAGCTGAAGTCTCGCCAAGAAGACATTTTAATCAAAGATTCCTTCCCCTCCCCCCCCCCCCCTATTTTTTCCTAATTATAATTATATGCCTCAAGTGTTATTAATAGTGGTGTCGAGCATTGTTGCGATGAATGAAGACAAGAGTTAAGGGATTTGGGCGAGAAGGCGTCTCTCCTAAGTAGAGGAACATCTGTCCTACCCTTGCCCCCTCAAAATGCTTTTCCCTCCCGTTCTATGAAGAAAGAAAAGCCCGTTCCATTAAAAAAAAAATTTTTAATTTATTTAATCCAATTTATCAAAAATTTCTCAATTTCTTTTATTTAATTTATTTTGGTTAACCGACATTTGCGCCCCAATGCCCAGAAGAAATCAACAGAACTAACTAAACTTAATCATTCGAATGCCCTTAATGTGTTCAATTAGTATGCCAAAAATAAAAAAAATTAGTAAAGTTACAAAAAAACCTATGACCTAAAAAACACGAAAATCTGAGAAATCGAGTTTTTTGTAATCTTTTTATCATATTTATTTTTTGCGGAATTCAAAGTGAATTTTCTCAAAAAAAAAAAACTTTTTGATCAATTATAGGGGGGACATCCAAAGGTCCCACGCACTATGATTATCGTAATCTTTCCAACAAAATTGCTTCTAATCATTTCATTGCTCTGCACATTCGCATTTTGCCAAAATGCGCCGCCAACGGAACCGGCAAATGCAAATCGTCTTGCACCACTCACTCCGCCAAGTTTCAACGTTGCAGAGGGTCGCAAGGTGTGGTTGCGCGCATTTAGTGATTTAAAGGGAACTGCTAGTTTTGCGCCGACACATTTGCGCCAGCAACGTTTGCGCCGACATTTTTGCGCCACTAACATTTGCGCCAATAAAGCCAATTTTTAAAAAAATCAGTAAGCATAAGCCTTTTACATACATTCTAAAGCTTTTATTAGAAAACCCGCACAAATGTTACTGGCGCAAATGTTTCGGCGCAAATGTCCGGGTACCATTTAAAGTCTATTAGAAAATTTTTGGAATTTTATTTCAATGTTTCTGTTAACGCATAAATAGTACCGTATCATGTCACTTAATTGCTACTGTAAGCGCTCCGATAGTTTATTAATCTTATATCAGAGGACGAAACCCAATGTTTGATTACGCACATTAATGATGGACATTCTAAATTCGAAATTTCTATTTTTTTTTTCGGATACTTTACTAATAATATTGATAATAATATTTAATTATCAGTAGAATAATCATTACCAGATGAGTAACTTTTTCAACTATATTGCTAATGAGAATTCGATTTATTTTCCAGTTTCCTTTTGAATAAATCGGTAAATTTCTTTGTAGGCCACTGCCAGTTCAACATGTGGTGAAGTGAATGGAAGACCTATTCGGGAGGTGTACTGTACAATTGCCGGTAAAAAATATAGAAATAAAATTTGTAATAATTTATTATAGTTCATTATTCGGGAAAGAAATACATTAAATTAATTTTTTTTTCAATTTGCAATAATGAATCAAAAATAATCTATTTATACATATCTTCAATTTTAAGATTTTATTTAAAAACAATTAAAATTTCCAACTATGTCAGGCGCCAACCCTTACACGCCGTACAATCAGTACACAACATATCAAACAGACGATCGGCACAAGTCACGCTTTCGTGAAATGCGCAACGAAGCTAGCTCATTTATTCAGGTAGATTGAGGGATGAAGAAATTTCAGAATTTAAATCAATGCAATAACTCAACAAAATTACTAAAAAATAAGAGTTCGTGATTTCCAAAAAAAAAAAAATGAATTAAAAAATAGAAGGCGTGAGAGGTAGATGGTAAAAAAACTGATAATTTTCTAAGGGTACGTGAAAATTGTTACGAAATAAAAAAATTCAGGGTGGCCAAAACTGCGATTTTTGCGAGGCGGGCACCGGGTCCGCACATCCTGCCTCATATTTGGTGGACGGCACCTCAAATTGGTACCAAAGCCCACCGTTGTCGCGCGGCATGATGTACAGCGAAGTGAACATCACCATTGATCTTGAGCAGGTAATACAGTAACAAAGATGTAACTATCGTATACTCCTTGCCCTTGGGATTGATACAGTAGCTACAGAAATTTTAACTCTCTGTAACCGGAAATGAGATTTTTTAAAAATTCTTTTCATCCACTTACACACAATGATCAGGAGTTCCAAATTGTGTCGCTGTTCATCCAAATGGCGAACAGTCCACGGCCCGGCACATGGATTTTGGAACATAGTGCCGATTTTGGCCTCACCTACCAGCCTTGGCAATATTTCGCTCCGTCTCCAGCCGAATGCACAAGAGTAAGTGCGAACAAGTCTTTCTTAATCGCTTCAAATGATCAATTATTTATTCTTCCTACCTTTTATTATCAAGATTTCTTTCATTTCGAATTTTAAATTGACAATATTGCTGAATAATCGTAACAGAATTAATCCGAAGGGTTAAAAATTATTCCCTTTTTCCAAACTCAAAAAAACCCGTATTCATTATTTTCGGTACTTTCCTGTTATGCGCGACTACAACTCAAAAGTCAAATTTTTTAAAAACCAACAAAATGGCGCGTAGATTAGCAAAAACTAAGCGCCAAAATTATTTTGGAGGAATAAATGCCACAATTTGAGCTTAGATTTCGTTAAAGGGATTTGCTCCACGTCTTCTTCGCGCCAGAGGAATTCACATAAGACTTGTAGTAGCATAACAGGAAAGTACCATTATTTTCTTTGAACAAAACCATGCTTCAACCGTTTTCCTTTTCGTCCAATAAATTACCTTTTTTTTAAAATTCGATTTGTATGATTTTGTTCATCTAAAAAAAAGGCTTAGACCAATACTGTTCAATATAAGCTAAAAAGTATTTTTCACAGATGATTTTTCAGCTTTTAGCAAACTCATTAACAATTTTGAGGGGTTACATCACTAAGTGAATGCTTGCAAAAAAGCCTATCTGATCATTAGGGTTGCAGAATATTTATTTTTTTTAAATGCTGATTTTCTCACTCGGCTTTGACATATGTACAAAAATACTTTGACGTAAAGCCTATCTACCCTCCTGCAATTTTTAAAGATCATGGGAATTAATTCAAGTTTTGGCAAGTAGAATTTGTTTATTACACGGGTTTTTGTAAAAAAAAAAAAAAAAGTTTTAAGCCTATGAAAATTTGGAAAATTTGCAGGAGGGTAGGCCTAGTGCCAACCTATGTTTGTGTGTACGTGATGTCAGACCCGAGTGAGAAAATCAGAATTTTAAAAAATTTATTTGAACTCTATATTTTCTGCAACCCCACTGATCACTCACTGTTCAACAGATGTTCGGCATCAACAGCGTGTACCCGATCATGAAGGACGATGACGTGGTGTGCTCAACCGAATATTCCCACCTGTTGCCGATGGAGAATGGTGAAATGTTGATCCATCTGATCGAGGGTCGTCCATCCAAAAACAATTTTGGCGGTTCACCGGTGCTCAAGCAGTTTGTCAAGGCGACCAATGTGCGACTGCGACTATTGAAGCCGAAAACAATGCAGGGCCATCTGATGGATTTGCACAGCAAGGATGATGTCACAGCGGACACATCCGTGACCAGACGGGTAAGGAATGGTTGTGGCGATCGATCTGATCAGTGTCCGTTTGCTGGAAAAAAGGAAAACAGTGATATTCAAATTGCTTATACAATTTCGGGATCTAATTATTGCTCATACCGAACTGTTTGAGCATGAAACGGTATAGCGCGATGAACATAGTGATCGAAACTTATAAGCAATTGAACGGCGATTAGTTAAGGTACCCGTGTAGGCTAAGACGGACCAGTGATCAAAAAATAATTATGCTATTCTGATTTTTAATTAGTAAAATGGGAGTGAAAATTTGTAAGCATTTTATTTCATTTTGTAAATTTATTTCCCTCTTACAGTACTACTACGGTATCAAGGAAGTGCATCTATTTGGGCGTTGTATTTGCAATGGACATTCGGCCAACTGTGAGGCACAAGACCCGAGCAGACCACGCGCGCGACTCTGCCTGTGCAAGGTCGAGAAAACAATAAAATTAAAATAACAAAAATAGAGTGATTTTTTTTTGGCAATCTACAGCTTCTCTTATACAATTTATAAAAATTTTAGACAAAAGCATATATTTTCAATCTAATTTTTTTTTAAATTTCTACCATTTTTTTTTTGATTTAGCATATTGAAAATGCAAAAATGTTAAATTTTTGTAGCACAACACTGAGGGCGATCAATGTCAACAGTGTCAACCCGGATACTTGCAGAAAAAGTGGCGGCCAAGCCATGAGGGAGACCCGTTCGTGTGTGAACCATGCAATTGCCATGGTCATTCGTCGGATTGCGTTTATGAGGAGGAATTGGACCAAAAAAAGGCGTCATTGGACATTTATGGAAAGTAAAATAATTTTTTAAATAAATTATTCTAAATTTCATATTGCATTTAATTTATATTTAAGGAATTAATTTTTTTGTTTTATTTTTAAAATTTTTTTTTTACAAAAGATTTTCTGGCGGTGGACGCTGTCAAAATTGTCAACACAACACACAGGGCATCAACTGCAATCAGTGCACGCCGCGCTTCTACAGACCTTTTGGCAAACAATGGTCTGAGTTGGATGTGTGCCAACGTAATTTTTTTTCATTCAAAAAATCTGTAGATTTTTTTAACATTTTAACCAATATTTAATCACTTTATATGTTTTAAATCCTCAGTTTCTGAGGAACGATTTTATGGGTGAATCAATTTTATAGCGAAAACAAGAATAATGGCTCGATGATTAATCCTAGGGTTAAGATCCCCGACTTTTCTCTCCCCGAAAGGTTAGGGATGAACCCCTAATTAATCCTCAATAAATTCTGTATTTTGCTTAATTGATGGCTTAATTAAAGCGTGTCGCTGTGACCCGACCAAACACACGGGCAACTGTGCCGAAGAGACAGGCAACTGTGAATGCTTGCCACAATTCACTGGACCAAACTGTGACCAATGCTCACCCGGCTATTACCATCCACCGGAGTGCCGACCATGTGACTGCCATGTGAATGGCACGGACGGAGGCCAATGTTTGGTGAGAATTGCTTTACGGGTCTTTTTTCGTGTGAATTTTTGTCATTTCAAGAAATCAAAGGACGATTTCGAATTAAAACTTTTAATAATGGTTTGCCTGATGAGTTAGGTCTATATTACGCAGATTCTGGGATTATATTAGACGGCAAATTCGAAAAGCGACTCGAATTCTTTCAAACATTCAAGAATTTTTTTTTTTTAAGCTCGTGCCCGATCCTGACTTAGAAAATTCTGTCCCTACTAATATGTTCTTTACATTTGAGACCTAGATAAAGATTTTTAAATAAATTAAATTAAAAATCTTTTGAAAAACAATGAATTTAATTAAAAAAAAAACAATTTAAATTTAAGCCCGACAGACCTGACGGTCAGTGCCCGTGTAAGGATGGTTTTGCTGGACGACTCTGTGACAAATGTGCGCCTGGTTATACGAACATTACAGCAGGTGAACATTTCTTGACGCTATACAGTAATCATTTTAAATATTTAAATAATTTTTATTATTTTTTTATTAAAAATAATTTAAATTTACACGAAGATTGTCCTCCGTGTGGTTGTGACGAACAAGGCTCAATCAGCAGTGAATGTGACGTGAACACTACTGCCTGTGCATGCAAAAGCAACTTTGGTGGCTTGCGCTGCGAGCAGTGCGCGAAGGGCTACTACAAGCATCCGCAGTGCGAGTTTTGCGACTGCGACCCGTCTGGAACGGAAGACCAAGTGAATAAATCTACTTTTTTATCAACTAATCTAAAAATAAAAAACTGTTATATTTTTAAATAAATCCAATCAAGAGCCTTTTTAATCATTAGAACACAACCCATATCAAAACAAAAACAAATTCTTGTGATTTAAAGCCAAAATATAAGGAAAATACAAATTCACAAACTTATGTTTTAGTGTTTTAGTTCGAGATTTTAGATTAGGTTTTAAATGTATGGGTTTGTATAAATATGTATTTTTGTATTTTATAGATGCATTGGGTTAAAAGTTGTTTTTGGATAAAATAAGTGTTTGGGTATTTTATAGATGTTTAAGTTGTGCTTTAGTATTTTGTTCAAGATTTTATGGGGGTGGACAAGATATGTATTTTGGTATTTTATAGATGTTAAGTTGTGTTTTAGTATTTGTAGTTGGTTAGGTTTAAATTAAGAGTTTGGATAAAATATTTTGGTATTTTATAGATGTTTAAATTATGTTTTAGTATTTTAGTTGAGATTTGGTTTAGTTTAATATTATGTTCGGATAAAATAAGTTTTCGGTATTTTATTGATGTTCGTATTTTTAGTTCAAGAGATTTTGATTTGGTTTAAAAATATGAGTTTGGGAAAATAAGTATTTTGCTATTGTATTTTATAGATGTTTAATTATGTTTTAATATTTTAGTTCGAAATTATGGTTTGGTTAAAGTATGGGTTTGGATAAAATATATATTTTGGTATTTTTAAATGTTCAAGATTTTGTTTTGGATAAAATCAATCTTTACATTTTCAATGAGCCAAAATACCAATCTATGACATTTTTGAAACAGAAACTTAATCGCAAACCAACCCATGACATTGAACAATGAGAAGAATGAAATGAACGCTTTAAATAAAACTTTTTATCTATAGGTTTGTGATTCGTCAAGCGGTCAATGTTTGTGCAAACCGGGGTTCGCAGGTCGACGTTGCGATCGCTGCGATGACCAATTCTATGGCTATCCGAACTGCCGTGAGTGCAGTTGCCACGTGAAAGGATCAAAAACGACTGAATGCGATCAAAAATCCGGAGAATGGTGAATATATTTGATAAAATTGAAATTTTTTTTTTTGGGAATATGAAATTCTCATCATAGGTAGAAATTTGATAAAGTCTCGAAAAAATCGTGGATTCTTGATTGGGAAAATCGGAGTAGGAGCATAAATTTCCCGGGGCATAATGTCAGGGAAAGGACCACACACATTTGAGGGCGTCGATTTGGAATTGAATCCTATTTAAAAAAATGTCTTTTTAATAAAACTCATAATTAAATAAATTATATAAATTTTACTATTAAATTCCAGCCCATGCTTTGCCAACTTTACGGGTCGCACTTGTGACAAATGTTCCGCTGGTCATTATCGCTTTCCCGACTGCTTGGCATGCGACTGTTTTTCGGCCGGCTCCAAGGGGCTCACATGCGACTTTGATGGCCAATGCTATTGTCGAACAAATTTTGAAGGCAAACGCTGCGAAAAGTGAGAAAAAATTATTTTTAACGACCTCTGAGGGTCAGACTTTGAATTGATGACAAACAAAAAATTGGACCACAAGTCGAGACAATGATGAAATTAACAGAAAAAGGAATATAAAAATAATCTTGACGCCAAGCCTCGAGACTGATATGGTCAAACCCTTGGATAGGATAAGGTAGTGATTTGGGATACAAAACATTAATTCGAGTCCAAGACCGGGCCCAGGAATCAAAAGTCGCGGGGATATGCCCAAAAAAAATGCTGAATGTCGGGGAGCGGGATAACATGGTTTCTTTGAACAATTAACAAATTTTCACAATCCATATACTTGCACAGATGCATGCCAAACTTTTTCAACTGGCCGGTGTGTGAGGAATGCAATTGCCATCCCAGTGGTGTGGTGCCGGAATTTGCTGGTTGCGACAAAGTGCCGCCAGGCGAACTCTGCACATGCCGTGCCAACGTTGAGGGTCGCACTTGTTCCCAATGCAAGCCGAACACTTGGGACTTGCAAGCCTATCATCCCAAGGGATGCGTTGGTACGAAGGCCTTTTTGAAAATATTTTAATAATAGCATATGGGCTCTTTTTTGTTGCAATTTCCTCCTCTATAAGACTGATTTTTGTTTCCAGTCTTCCACCCTCTTTCCCCCCGCCCCTTTCCACCTCAAACGTGGGGTGGCTTTATTTGAGGGGTTTATTTCTTAACCCTATCCAAAAAAGGTCGCCTCTAATAGAGGCCCATAATTTTTAACCCCCTTCAAATGGGCGGGAATCTATTCAATCGGAAGGCGGCGCATTCAAACAACTACAGTATCTATGATAAACATTTTGCCAGACTGCAACTGTAACATGACTGGCACGCTGTCGCTGTTCAATTCATGTGACCAATTGACGGGCCAATGCCAGTGTAAGCGTTTTGTGGCGGGTCAAAAATGTGATTTATGCGCGGACGGCTTCTACAACATTCGTGCCGATTCGCACATTGGTTGCGAGCCGTGCAACTGCGACGTCGGTGGTGCCATTGGCATCACATGCAACCAGGTGAGGTTTTTCGAAAAAAAAAATTAAAATTTTCATAGGGAAGAATAAATCATTTGGTCTTCATTTTCGAATTCTATAATTTGGAATTTTTATTTAAGACTACATTTTTTTCTGTCAGGAATCTGGTCAATGCCATTGTCGGCCACGTGTCGGGGGACGGCGCTGCGATAAACCCATACAAAATCACTTCTTCCCGACGCTTTGGCACCATCGGGTTGGTTAACAAAATTTTCAAACAGTATATTGGTATGAAATTCCAAAAGAAAATCTATACAAAGTATTTAAAGAAAACTATTTTTATATGGTAAAGAGAATATAAATAAACATGATATTGCTGATACGGTATAGCACGGGTTACTGTATCGAAGCAAGTCAAAAATTTTATTCGGAATGTGTGGTTAAAAATGAGAAAAATGAAGGAGAAAAAACGAAAATTCAGTAATTATCATCCTTCAACAAATCAATTGAAAGAACTGCTTACTTTGCGATGCTGGACCTAGGATTTCAAAAAAAAAAATAAATATAAAATTCTTAAAAAAATTTCTCAACTGGAAGTCAAATGTAGCTTTTCTGTTCACTTTCCGCTTCACAATAACCACAACAAGTAGAACCGCAAAGCTGATCAGCAGCACAGCGGCGATCACTGAGATGGCAAATGCAACGGCCATTGCATGTAAACAATTTTGTGCCAGCCGGCCCTCCGGGTCATCCTGCTCCGCCGTCAGCTGGGTGATCATCTCGCCCTTCAAAAATTGGCCAATTTGGCATTACAAAATTCCTAATTTCTGATTGCCCAATTATCGAAAAATGCAAATGAGCAAAATTAAATGCCAATGTTTTTGGTGTACTAAATTAAGAATGAAAAGTTCTGCCATTCTTTGGCCTCAAATCAATTCATTACAATTCATGTGACTGCCTTTTCGTGCAATTTTGGCACTGAAATTTTTTTCGTTTGGCATAATTCAAAATGCCAATTTGGCATTAAAAATAGTGCCACAATTACTTCAAAATTCCAAAAAAATATTTTTGAACCCACTCTCTCTTGTTGAAGTTCAAGAGCCCTTTCGATAGCAGTGTCCATCATTCGGCGGTCAACACTACCTCCCTCGTAAATTGAATCCATCATTTCCAAGCTGGTCACCAAATCCATCTGAAAATTTATTCTCTAATGCTAAAGTACACGTTCACTCATCTGAGTAGATGATATACACAGTATCAAAATCCTTTTTTTATACTTTTGTGCTTTTTTTCTTAAACTAGTTACAGTATTCAAATTCATATCATTTGGTTACAGTATCGCCTTTTCTAATTTTTTTTTCTTTGGCACCGTACACCTAGGACTATCTACCACCATATGAATAATTTCTTAGCAGTTTTCGCTAGTTTTTTCATTTCTGACCCTGTCTCCTCCCCCTCCTCCTTTGGTTCCATTTCTCTTCGTCATCCATTGTGGTTGTCCATTTGTAAAAATGCCACGCTTTTGACGGCCACAAATTGGCGGCGTCAGTCCTTGGCATTCGTTGTTGGCACGTTTGCACAGCTCAACAGAGCACTGATAGTTCAGCACCGTAGTGTCACTGAACTTGTAGCCGAATGTTTCCACATAGGCCTAATTAAAAAAAATTTTTGAGTTTTTTTTACCCTAAAATTGGCAACTAAAAAAATTTTGTCTGAAAAATTTATTAAATAAAATATAAATCCAATTATTGATTGTGAGATGTTTTATTGGATCTATCTGTTTTAGCTCCTTTTTAATTTATGGGTATCCCTTTATTTCAATAATTTTTGAAATAATTTTCTTTCAATTTTCTTCTTAAAACATCAAAATATGTTCTTGAAATTTTTATGCCAAATGGCAAACTCACAATTTTCTTCTCACGAATATAAACAACGTCCGGTTGAATGACCGGGTCAATGGCACACCCATCAACGTCCAACTATAAAAACGGAAATTTTAAATTACGGCAACCCTTTGCCCATTTTTACCAAATCAAATTTGGCACCTCGTCCATCATCGACGGCACAAGAATGTACCAAAAATTCATAAGCCGTGTCATCACATTGCCATACATGGAAAATCTTGTCTCCAACCTTACCAAGCCTAATTTGAAAGGCAGGATCAGATTCATTATATAATTACACTTTTAATTTACTCTATTCCTATTCATTTTAATTACGGTAAATGCTGTCTTTTGGTTCCGGAAAGTATGTGACTTACTGTACTGGTGGACCATCTGGAGATTGGGCATGGATGGAGTATAAGCAGGACGGGGTCTTGGCAGTATCTATACAATGCCAAAGGGCGCCATTCTCAAAATAAAAATCTTCCAAAAAATGTCAAACCAAGCAATTCCGTGGTGGCCGCCAGGTTCACATCAATTGCATTCGTCAATGTTTTGATGTTACGGAAGAAGCACATGCACCGATAGGCACGGTCCGACCGAGTGACAAAAGTGCCATGGAATGACACCACAATAGTCAGCGAAAGCATCATTCCCTCTAACGAGCCGGTGACACGTTGGCGTTGCACTAATTTTTTTTTTTAATCTCAGTTGTTTTGCCGTGAATTTTGTTTTGGCATTGCACTAATTTTTTTTTAATCTGTTTTTAGCCAAGAATTTTTTAAATAAATTTTAGTGTTGTTATGTTAAGGAGAAATACATCAATCTTAGTACTTAGTCCTGAATATCTTATTTTGTTTCTCGCGTTAGCCTAGAATCGAACTGAATCACTCCGTTTCTGATTCTCTCGAGTCAAACGCAGTCTTGCATTTTACTCGGTCTCTGATTCAATTTGGTTTCAAATCTCACTCAACCAAATCTGAATCTGTAATTAGTCTTGGGTAAATTGTTGTTAAAGTCTCTTTTCATCTCGGGATTCATTCAGCCTCAAACGTTAACTTATTCTCGATTACAAATACTCACTGGTGCAGTCCCCGTTCTGGATCATCATCGAAAACTTGGATTGGTCCGAGTTTGATGCAAAATTCCTTGCACACCGCTCGTCGTCTGCCATGCCTTGCACATAAACTCGGCCTTGAACATTGAAAAATTATGATTAGATAAATGTCGAAGTGATCCCAAGGCTTTAGAAAAGACCATTGATCATGGCCTAAGATGGCTAAATTCTGTAATACAGTATTTCCAAAGCCGTAACAAGACAAAAAAATAATTTTATTCCATGGATTTTTATTTTTTGCCGCATAATCTCCTCGCTACAGTAACCCAAATCAAGTGGTTCTACATACTTTGAACATACCATTGAACGGCTTCTTGGTCTTGAATGTCAACGAGATCATTGTCTCCTCACATTCAACAACCGGGTCGCCGACCAGCTCGTTGTCAATGTCGTTGAATTTTGCACTTGTTGTTGACCAACATCCGATGGGCATCAGCAGGAGCAGTAACAGGACAATCAGCAGATGAACCAAATGCCGTGTCCGACAACAAGCAGCACTGGCACACTCTGCTGGCAACATCAACATTTTGTCCTGTAACTGCTGTTGGTAGATGGGAAATCTAAAGAAATAAAAACAAATTAAATTAAAAAAAGCCAAGGTTGGGGTGTTAATAATAAAAAATGGTTTACTATTAAAACAGAAAATTGGACATGAAGCATTTGGTTCAATTATGGTCAAATGCTTTTTCTGTTTAATCATTTTCATCCAAATCCCGGGCTCGAACAACTCACTAATTCCTGATTAAAAATTGAATTTAAAATACCCATCGTCACCAGGCGTTCACTCGAACGAAATTGTAAAAATGATCTTGGTAACTCATTAAACAGCCTTGCGCTCTTTGCTCTTGACTAATTACTATTCGTTTCAAAAAAAACAACAACTTGTTTTTGACTTTGAATTCAACCCGCCGGTAATGGGGAAACCAAGTCTGGCTGCCTTCTCACAAATGTCCCGAACCCACACTCCATTAATTAAATAATTAGTATTCAGTTCCTAATGCTAATTAAAAAATGAAATACAATGTTTTAAATGCCCTAAAGTGGAAATATGTAAATGGGGAGAAGGAGAAATTGGAGTTTATTATTCAATCATTTGTTCTGCTGAACAACAAACAAACAATTGGGGGAGGAGGAGGAGGAAAAGCATTTCGCCCGCCGGGGGAGGGGCGACCAAAAATTCCTTCGCAATGCATTTTTGGGAGTGCTTTTGTTGAACAATTGAAGAAGCAAGAGCATTTGGCGGTGATGAAGGGATTTAGGAGTAGGATTTGGTGGAATTTGGTGAATGGATGGCATATCAATTGGGAACATCTTCATCCTCTCATCCATTTTCTTGGTCCGTCGTGCTCGACAATTAAAACAACGCCCTCCGGCGACGCCAATTCATTACGCAGTCATGCAAAAATTTCGTTTTTGTTGCGTAAAAGTGGGGACGGGCGGGGTGAAGAAATGATTAATGGATAAACAACTATAAACATAAATTAAATTCTAATTGAAGTAAATAATTTAAAAAGGAGTAAAAAATTTATTGAAGAAGTTGAGTTTTTATTTTTTAAGATTTTTGAATGTCGAAAAGCGCGAAAATCTTAGATAAATTTTAATCAATTTGATAAAAGGCAGTTGGTTATGGAGAAGAAAATTTGGTGATTTTAAAATATTAAAAAAATCTAAGAATGCAACTTTTTTTTCTGGGGCTTATAATTTTTTAAAAGTTTGTAAATTAGAAGGAAAATAAAATAAAAATAAAATGGCATTTTTTAGTACGAAGCAGAGGATGGCCACCTCCCGGACGGGAAGAATGTTCGCTATGCCATCGATGGTAACGAGTTCCGCAATTTTTCATGGCGAGGCTTTGTCGTATTCTCCACAATTCAGGAGGGTCAGTTTTGAATTGATTGGCACTTCCTGGTGGGGGATGTCATTTCTTCGAAGAATCGCTAAAAGGGTTGACTATTTTAGTTAGTTCAAGATTTCTTGCTTCTCTAGATAAATTCGATTCCATTCTATTTGAAAAGCTAATTTGGGTTTATCATTCAGAAATTGTGCTGGACGTGAACATTCACAAATCGTCGGTGTACAAATTGCTGGCGCACTATCGTAACCCTACAGAAGTGAACGTTGAGTTGGAAGTCAAACTTGTCCCGGTGCAAACCCAGGCACCAGGTCATAAAAATTTTATTTTGATTTTACGAGTTAAATTTGAAATATTTTGTTTTAGTATTATTATTCAAAATTATTTTTAGTAAGATTATTCATTATCACTTACTTTGACTATATAAAAAAACACCTGAAAATATTAGGAGTTATACTTTCAACGATTAAAGACAAAAAAAAAATAGAAAATTTTGTTATGATTTAATATTTCCGATACTTTTATTTTTTTTTAGAAAATTCTTAGATTATCTGAAATAATTTAAATTATTTTATCATCAACGGAATATTAAATTATGAAAATTTACAAAATTCCTTGAAGGAATTCATGATAAGCTAGTAAAATCTTTAAAACTTTTGCAATCAAAAATGCGAAAGAAAATGAAAACATTCAAATATTAAAATATTTCAAATTTTTAAGACTCTGAACAGTTCGCCAAGGCCGTGTTCGCGCCCAGTGGTGAAGACGCACAAAATGCGTTTGTCGAGAGCACTCCCGAGCAAACATTTGTGCTGAGCCCAGGCCGTTGGAATTTGCATGTCCGTTCGCCGAAGAGGCTGTACCTGGACTATGTGGTGCTGATCCCGGCTGACTATTACCAGGGCGAGGCGTTGTCCGAACGAATCATTGAGGTGGGCAAAACATGAAATTTTGACTTTTTTAATTATTTATATAACATATTGCTGTAAATGGCGCTTTAATTTTTGTTGAGTTATTAATACATAAATAGCTTTTAATCCAAAAGTGTAAGCGGCTTTTTTCCCTTCTTTTGGATGCTTTCGTTATTGAATAAAATTTGAAATTTTAAAATACTTATTTTTCTCGATTTTTGATAAATCTTGATTTATTAATGATACCTTAAAATTTTGTTTTTCCAACTAAAAACTAAAGATTTATTTAAATTATATATATAAAAATAGAATTTTACAAAATTACATATTTTTTAATTTATTTTTCTTAGCCCTGTCGTGCCAATGAAACGGAGAATTGTGTTGAGCTGCTGTATCCACCAATCCCAATTGCATCTAAAGTGCAGGCCACCACGGAGCTGGCAAAATTTGAGGAGGTGGAGCCGGGCACGGACAATGTTCAGGCCATCCTAAGCCATGTGAAAATATTAAAGATATTTTTTAATTAATTTAAAAATTTATTAGAGCATTTTGAAACTCAAAATACAAATTCATGAAAACAATTGCTTTTAAGCTAAACTAAAATACATAAACATCAGACATTTTATATCAAAACTAAACCTATGATATTTTTACAACACCTGGCATTTTTAACAAGGACCACAAAAGGCATAGATTAAATTTTAGCTGCAACAAATACAAATACCAATGGTATTTAATCCTAAAAACATCATGTCATTTTAACCAAACAAAATTCAAAACAATACTATTTTTAACCGATTAAAAACAGACATATAATTTTTTAAACCAAAATACCAATTCTTTACCTTAATACGACAAGTAAACATACCTATGGTTTTTGAACCAAATCAGTAACAAACAGTTGTATTTTTAACCGGTTAAAAACACATCTATCGTTTTTAAACAAAATACCAATTCCTCACCTTAATATGGCAATGCATATCTATGATTTTAAGTTTACCAGATTATAAAACAAATGTATTTAATAAAAATACACATAGTTTTTAAACCAAAATACTATTCTCCACCTTAATACGAGTATCTATGATATTTTAACCTTACCAGAATATAAAACAAATGTATTTTATAAAAACACACCTATAGTTTTAAACCAAACTACCAATTCTTCACCTTAATATGGCAATGCATATCTATGATTTTAAGCTTACCAGAATATAAAACAATGTATATAATAAAAATACACTTATAGTTTTTAAACCAAAATACCAATTCCCCACCTTTACTAGGACAAAAAACATATCTATGCTATTTTATCCACCCTTGAATATTTTTATATAAAAATACATACCTGAAGTAACCTAATATTAAACACAATTCTTTTCTTTTTAAACCAACAAATACATCTGTGCTATTTTATCGAACTCCAAAAAAATACAATTCGATATCGCTTTAAGTAAATACTAAAAAACCCAATTAATTTTGAAGATTTTTTTCATGGTTTTTAAAATTTTAGAGTCCTTCCGAATTGTTGCCAACAAAAATTGGACAGGCCGCTCTGGTTCGCACTGACGATCGTTCCAAGGTCGAAAAATAGCCAATTTACAAAAAAAAAATCATTTAATTGAATTTAAGGAATTCCGTGTCTCAATTTCTGTGCCGGAGAATGGCATTTATTATTTGTTAGTGGATTACCACGGCTGGGAGCGCAGCGCAATGCCCGTTCGTGTCCGCGTTCAACAAAGTGACCACACTGCTGAAGGCGTTTTGCTGGTAAGAAACAAAAATATTAAATTCAACAGCCAATTACGGTACCACAAAAGAATACTGTGCAGGGTGACAAATAAGTCCTGTCCCACTTATTTATTTGTATAACTTTCGTTAAACACAATCAAAAATTACAAAAATACAATCAAAATGTGCATAAACGAATAGGGAAGAAATACAATCAAGAGAGTTCGAAGTGACCCCCCTTTGCTTTAATGCAGAGGCGGAAATCCGCTTATTCCGGTTAAGTCGCATTTTGATGATTTTGCGCGCCCTAGGGGGGTGTTCTTTGTCCGGGGTCTCCCGCTCCTTTTAAGGTCCTCAGTCGTGCCATGTTCCCTATATGAATTGAATCTTTTTATTTACCGAAATTTTTTTATTGTCCGGTTGACAGTGCGTTTGCTCACACCGAAAATTGGCGCAATTTTTGAAGAAGCTATTCCACTTTTGGCCAATGATATTATTGATTGCCGATTATTAGACATTATTGAGAATAGAACAGGCTTTAAAATGAATATTTAAATAAGAAAAAAGGCTCATTGGTTCAAAAGATATTCAAAATCGAAAAGTGGGACAGGACTTATTTGTCACCCTGTACTAATGTAATGTAGAGGCAGTGTAATCATTGCATGTAAATGGAAGAGGTAGCATGAAGGGTTTACAGTAGTTCATTGACAAAAAATGTACTATTAAATATTAATGTTTTACTGTTACTATTAAATATTAAGGTTTTACTGTATCCCTTAGGGCTGGTACAGTATTTTAGATATGCTATTTTTGTTTACAGATCAACCACTGTCCATACGCGTTTTTCTGCCGTGAAATGTTGTCCGCCGGTGGCCGTGCAGCAATGCTTGGCCTGGAGAAGAGCCCACCACCAGTGACCGTTACACTGCAAGTGCAACCCGGCCGAGAATTCTCAATTGCTGCTGTCACGCTTGTCAAGGAGGAGGAATGGCACAACGATTTGCTTGGCCAGGTCCTTTTTCGTGTGATTGGGATGTGCGCCGAAAAATGTCAAAAGTTGTATAGAAAATCTAACTTTTCGAATTTATTATTAGAGATTCTACAATTAAAGATCAAGTAATTAAGGTCATTAAGGAGATTCTCGGGATTGTTTGGTGTCTTGCAACTTTTTTAGAAAATTTTTACTTATAAATTGCCAAGAAAGCTGGGACTAATTAATAAGCAGTACCAGGACAAACCCTCAAAAAATATATTTTTTTAATTTTTCTAGGAAATTTCCTTGAAGAAAGTTGTTATTCTGAAGGTTTCCAGAAAAAAAATTGATCATTTTTTTCAGAAACCGTTTTGCGTGCGTAAGAATGGTGTATGTGTTGCGCAACGCTTTCCACAACCGCCAAACTCAATTCGGACGGAAGCTGAGAAATCGGGCAAAAACATCAACTCCAGCATTGCTGGTGACAAGTTGCCATTCCCAGTGGCTGGTGAACCGTCCAAATTACGCGTCATGGCATTGGCCGGTTCCGGAGCACAGGTAGAGCAAAAAATAACTAACTAATTATTTTTATTTTTTTTATAAATAATTCTAAATATTTTTAAATACTGTTTAAAAAATTATCAATTATTCCAATTAAAAGCCTATTTTACTGTAGAATATTTTTTAAAATATTAAATTGCAAATCATTTCAGAAATATTTTTTAAATTTATTTAAGAAAATATTTTTGTTCAATTCGAATTTAATAAAAAAATTTTATAAATTGATTTGTAAAAATATTTTATTTATTCTTTTTAAAATATTTTTTCATTTCAGAGCACTTTGGATATTGAGGGTGTTGTTGCGACACCGGACAACTACGTTTTCGTGGTTCACTACTTCAGCCCGGAAAATCCACCAATTGTTGTCGATGTACTGATTCAAAATGAACACTTTGGCGATGCGTTGTTTCACTACTGTCCAAGCATGAGCGGATGCCGAACAATAGTGGTACGGGAAAACTTGGTTCTATAATTTTATTAACTTTGTCTCCAGACTACCCGAAACTCGGATTCCGGTGAAAACCCTGACCGAATTTTGGTCACTAATAAGGAAGGGGATTTTGAAATATTTGAAACCATTGGCCGAGCCTGTTATACTTTCGAATTTCAGTACTTGACTTAGTTCGACTGTGCATACGGTTTTTAAATATTTTGACCTCTAAAGACATATAGGGACGATCAAATTCTTAATTTATAGGTCTTTTTATAATTGTTAATTAACCCTAATTGAACCGCATGTGTTGCAAGAGTTTCACTAAATAAATTAGATGGACAAGAAGCATTCGGGCCAACATCATTTTCGTCTTGATGACAAATATGTGTTGACTTTCTACTCCAACCAAACCCATCAAAAATGGCCCATTTACATTGACTATGTGATGGCGGTACCGCTGGAGCAGTACACGGACAAAGTGTTGCGCCCGTTACCGTTGGAATTGGCCAATGAATATGTGGAGAAATGCTCAGAAGACAATTTTCGCAATCTGTGCGTTAATGTCTAAGGAGGGGAGAGGGTAGAAAATTAGTTTTTCTTTGGGAAATTTTTTGATGTGAATTATTCCGAAAGTTCAAAAAAAAATTTGGGCGGCGTATTTTCAATTTACCCAAAATATGGATAAATGTTAGCCTTAAGTTAGGGGAACCTAAAACTATTTGTAAAATTTAAGGCCAGCAAACACCAGCAATTATTGTCGTCAAAAAATCTTTTCGCTGACTACTGAATTCAACGCTGCCGCGTTGGCTTGCGACTGCAACACTCAGGGTAAAAAAAAAATTTTATTTAAAAAAATGTTTTTTGTTTTACAGGAAGCCTTGATTTCACTTGTGCCGAATACGGTGGACAGTGCAGATGCAAGCCAAATGTGATTGGACGAAAGTGTGATCGATGCGCAGCTGGCTATTACAATTTTCCGGATTGCATTAGTGCGATTTTATTTATTTGTATTTTATATTTAAACTACCATGACAAATATTAGGGTTTTAGCTTAAGGGCAAATTACAGTATTTTTGGTTTCGCCACGGGCACAAACAAAGGTCATCTTCCGAATAGGTCAGCGCCAGACCCGGAAATTTAAATTTTGTATTGTACTACGCCAAAATTTCGTTAATCAGTCATAGAATACTTTTTGTCCTTGTTTTTAGAATTAGGGAATTTTCAAAAAAATATCTAGCGCTTTGTCTGAATTCTTAAACCTGTTTTTGTTTTTTTGTTAAGAATGCAAATGCGGGCTGAACCATCAGTGTGACGAGAAAAATGGCCAATGTTACTGTCCCCGCTATGTGGAAGGACTTGCCTGTGACCGATGTGTACAGTATGCGTACGGATACGATCCGCTGATCGGCTGTCAGCTGTGCGGCTGTTCCATCAACGGTTCAATGGGGGCGGAGCAGCGCTGTGATCCGCTAAACGGACAATGTTTGTGCAAGGAGAACGTCGGTGGTCGAAGGTGGGATAATGTGACAGTTTAATTTGGCCAAATGTGTTATTTATACAAGATTGATTAAATTGGAGCAAATCGGGTCTTTGATCAGTTCAATGAGCTCGATCTGTTCGACTTTCCATTGTCCATACTTAGAAGCTTCGGTTGTAAATTAAAACTAACTGGAAAATAGAGAAATTTTTTTCAATTGGTAAAACAAATGCCCTCGATTTTGAAGAATTTCAACAACAAATTGCTAACAGCCAGTTTTTTTTTTGTTGTTGTTAAATATCACATAGTAAATTAATCAAATAATATTTTTGTCAGGTGTGAACATTGCCTGTCCGGCTACTTCGCTTTCCCGGAATGCCGTGAATGCGATTGTGAACAGAGTGGCACCACAGATGACGTGTGCAATGATCGGACGGCACGATGCATTTGCAAGGTGCTTCAATGGTTTTCAAATTTTCGAAAACAAAAGACAAAATCAAAGACAGATTGAGGCTGAGTTTTCAAGTACATTCTTAGGTAAATAAGGACATTTAAAGCATGCAATTCTTAAAATGTTGTATTTTTGATTTTAAAGTTGACTTTACTTTAAGAATATTTGGTGGCTCATTTCAATTTTTTTGGTTTTATAAAAATTCTTTGAAATTAAACAAAAAAATTATTTTGAAAATTTACATAGAAAAATGCGGTTGGACCCCGTTGTGATCAGTGCCGCCCCGGCACTTTTGACTTGCGCAAGTCCGACTTGTACGGCTGCTCGGAATGCTTCTGTTTCCGCGTCACAGACCGGTGCCGCTCATCAAATTGGCCAATTCAAACCTTGCGCATCCCGGACGAGTCTTGGGCCCTCAAAATTGGCAATATGTAGAATTTTAAAGAAATTTTTAATTTTTTCCAACATTTATTTACTAAAGTCACAAGAAAAATAATAAAATTTTCCAAAAGGTCATCAACAAACGGCACAATTGTGGTGGAAGACGGCCGTATTGTTTATGCACCTGAATCGGGCTTGGCACAGGATCAACTGCCATTGGAGGTGACCTTCGAGGCACGCCTACAGCCTGGCATGGACGTAATAACTTATTTATTTAAAATTAATTAGAAATCTTGATATATGGTGCTGCTTGATACCGTAGCAAAAAAGGTATACCGTACCATCCATGATAAATCCGATTTAATTCTTTTGGCTTCTATTTGTTGTCTCCTTATTAAGTACACTCGCATGTACGGACTGCATTTGTCTTATGCCATATCCAGCTTTCCCAGCTCGAACCGTCCCAAAACGTTCTCGCAACCGGACGTTCGATTGGTGAGTGATCATTTTGTATAAAAAATTTTAAATAAATTTTTTTATTAGTTTTCAACAATTCCTGGCGAAGAATTGGAACATTGGGCAAATGAGCAGGTAAATATTTACAGTGATGGCAAACACTGTAATTTTTTAATATAAATCAAAGAAAATTGATTTTGCAAATTTTTGATTGAATTTCTAAATTTTTTTTTTTATCAAAAAACATAACTGTCAACCCAAATTTTTTTTTTGGGTTTTTTGCTGTCTTCTCATATTGCGATTACCGAAAAAAAAAATTTGACAAACTTTTCTCATATTACGTATGGCATGGTGGTATACGGTACATTATTTTAATTTTTTTAATTTCAGTATATTTATTATATTTTTTTTTTATCATGGTGGTATACGGTACATTATTTTAATTTCAGTATATTTATTATATTTTTTTTTTTTGTTTAGCCACGCAATGCCAGTCAACAGTTCACTGTTGTGGTCACACTGTTTCCCGAATATTGGCTGATGAGCAGTGGGGAGCCGGCAAACCGTCAACAGTTGATGAACATGTTGCTCCGGTTGGACCGTATTCAAGTGAAAGCGTCATACTATGAACAGCCTGCCCGTGCTGTGCTGGACCAATTCCAAATGGAAATGGCCGTCTCGGGGGCACCGGAGAGGGTAAATATTTTGATTATGTTTTTTGTAATTTGTAAGAAAAATTTTATTCGAAAAACTCAGTCAAACCTAAAAAAACTTCTTATACTTTTTACCACCATTTTTTGGAAGATTCAAAAAAATATATATTTCTTTGATAATTAATTTAATGAAAAAGCGAAAGATTTTGAGTTATTTTGGTATTTTAAAATCTCTATAATTCAAAATTTCTTTATTCAAATTCAATTTTTCCATTTATTGTAGGATGAAACTGGCCTTCTTCGTCCAACTGCTTCTTCAGTTGAACTGTGCGAATGTCCTGGTAAAAAAAAAGCTTTTAAAACACAATTATTTTTAAATTGACAATATACTTATTCTACAGTATACCTTTTCATTATACTGTCTATGTTACAGAACCTTACACTGGCCCATCCTGTCAGGAGTGTGCACAGGGCTATTATCGGTTGCCGGCCCCGCTTGGCACGCATCTGATCGGCTCCTGCATCCCATGCCAATGCAATAGCCATTCGTAAGCACTGAAAAAGAATTTTCAAAAATTTTCCCAGCTCCAAGTCCAACAATTTTATTTTTTTTTTTACCGTAACCCAAAAACAAGGTAATTTTTAGCGGCACTTGCGACCCACAAACAGGCGTGTGCATCAACTGCCAACACAACACGGAGGGTGAACATTGTGAGCGGTGCCGTGAAGGCTTTTACGGCAATGCGACTACAGGCAGTGCCGCCGCTTGTCTACGGTAGCGTTTGGCTTAACAAACAATTTACACCATGATATAACTTTACATACCGTAATATTTTTTATTATTTCACGTATTTATTGAAAATATCATTTTTATTTTACCGCTAATATGTCAAATCAAAGCTTTCGTCAAAATTTTCATGTATGTAATTTTTGTCAATTCAAGTTTTTGAAATATAAATTTATAATAAATTTCCCCATGAAAATTTTATCAATTTTTCAACCATCTTTTTAGGGAATTTTGAAAATAAAATAAATTTTTTTTTTTTCAATTTTTAAGCTGTCCTTGCCCGCATCCTATTGAAAGCAACAATTTTGCCATCTCATGTTCTGTGTCAGAACGAGGTAGCTTACAAATTTTATTTTTAATTTTTATCCCCTCATCTCGCTGTGCGCCCCAGGGATTCTGCAACAGTGCTCGTGCCGTGAGGGTTACGCGGGCGAACGCTGCGAGCTGTGCGCGCCTGGATTTTTCGGTGACCCGCTGGTGCCTAATGGCGAGTGCAAGCGTTGCGATTGCAACAACAACAACGACCTGAGCAATCCGGGTAAATTTTCAAATGGTTTTGTTTTAGGAAAATTTTCAAAATTCCTTCTCCCTCTCTACCCTTAGGCGCATGCAATCCACGAACAGGCGACTGCGCGCTGTGCGAAGGCAATACCGACGGACGTCATTGCGAATACTGTAAAGCATGGTAAGTTTTTGGTTTGAACGGAGAAACCTATGGGGTCGGTCATCCAATATTCTTCCATTTCTTGGTGCCAATTTATCAATTTTTTGTGAACAATTATTCAAGTTTGGTACCAAGCATTTCTTGGGAGCAGAGCTGACAAACATAATATAAGGAATAATTTAATTTAATTTTGGGCATTGGATTTTGATGAAGCCTAATTAGCACAAGCCTCAATATGAATTAGGGTCCGGGTCATTTCGGCGTGGGATGTTTCGGCGTGGCCAACTTTGAGAAGGCATAACTTTTTTCTAAGTCAGCAAATTTAAGTACAATTGGTATCATCAGAAAACTCTATATGTGCTTGTTTAATCTTGCCAAAAAATCAAAAAATCCATCTATATATAAAAAAGTTATGACCTGTTACGCCGAATTATCCAGCAAAATCCCGTTTTTGGGGTTTTTTTGGCCAAACTCGTCAAGCGCTTTCGAATAATATTTAATTTGTTTAATTTGGACGAAAATGAAAAAAGTTATGACCAGTCGCGGCGAAAGGGTTCACACCGAACTGGGCGGTTGCCTATGAATAAAAAAAAACAATTAAAAAATTATTTTAGGCATTGGGGAGATGCACTGCATGCGAAAAATTGTTCGCTTTGCGCCTGCAACCAATGCGGCTCAGCCTTCTGCGATCGGCAAAACGCAAGATGCGAATGCCAACAAAGGTGGCCTATAAAAATGATTTTAATTTGGCAAAGTTTAAGGTGCTGGTGCGTTTCTTAAATTCCGCCACCTATGCGCGTTTCTTAAATCCGCCATTTTTACTGAATTTTTGACGAAATCTTGTTATAACTTTGCTCAGAAGCAACCAAATTAAACAATCTTGGTATTGTAAGATAGCCCTTGGGTTACTCTATTAGCATGATTAATTTCAAAAAATTTCATTAAGTTTTCTAAAGGATATAGGTAAAAAACTGGAAAAAATTGCCATAACTTTTGAAAAACTTAATGAAATTTTTTCAAATTTGTATATGTGATAAAGCCAACCAAGAGCTATCTTACAATACCAAGATTGTTTAATTTGGTTGCTTCTGAACAAAGTTATGACAAGATTTCGTCAAAAATTCAGTAAAAATGGCGGATTTAAGAAACGCGCATAGGTGGCGGAATTTAAGAAACGCGCCAGCACCAAGTTTAATCATTTTTCTTACTGAAATTATATTTTTCATAAAAAAAAATATTTATTCAAAATTTTTCTTGGGCTTTATTAGGATTCAAAGTCATTTGTTTCTTTTCCATTTTGCATTAAAATCCGTGAATATATGTACGGTTTTCATGGTAATTAAAAAAATAAATTGAATTAATTAAAATACGGATTAAATTCATACTATAAAATAAAAAACTTACATTTATAAAAAAGGAAATAAAAATTAATAAAAAAATAATAATAATTCATTTTTAAGAGTGACTGGTGCATTGTGTGACCGTTGTGAAGAAAATGCGTGGGGCTTCGATTCATGCAAGGGCTGCACGCCATGCCAATGTGGGCTTGCCGCTTCCAACTCGCAGTGCGACCTGAAGACGGGCCAATGCGCGTGCATGCCTGGTGCAGGTAAAGCCGAAAAAAGCCAAAAAAATTTTTTTAAAGAGAAAACTTATTATGGAATTAAATTTTTATTAAAGAAATATATAGAGCTAATTTTGGCTTATAAATCCCAATTTCTCCCTGATCATAGAGGAATAATTGTTTATGAAAAATCTGTCCAATTCACTAAAAAAACTTAAATTTTTGTAGGTAAATATTTAGGTATTGTCTGCACGCTTATTTTACTCGCTAAAAATTTTAATAAAAATGCTCTTATAGAGTTAAAATTCTGTCATTTAATGCCATATTTTCATTACCAATAATCATTTTGAGCAATTTGGGACTAGAAATAAGCAAATCGTACATTTCGGGGCAAGTGAGATCGTAATTCTGTTAAATTTTGGCGAGACTCTTAACCCATTGTTTTAGGCGTCGGGCTTTGAAATGAGACATTAAATTTATAATTTGAAAAAGGAAGAATAGGCGGTGCCGATAGGCGCCGCCGGAGGAAAATTTTGAAAAAATACTACGAAATCGCTTCAAAAATTTTAAAAAATAATATTGTTTTCTTCTTTTTTTACCTCACAGTAAGAAAAAAGGACAAAATATGAGCAGTAGGCTGTAAAACGGGCATTTCTTTTAAAAAATGACATTTTTGATTTAAAAGATTGGACCCCTCCAAAAAAGGACATATCCGATCCCTGGCTTAACAGAAAAAAAACCAAATTTCAAATGACTTAAAATTTATTTTTTCAGCTGGCCAATTCTGCGATCAATGTGCCCATGGTTTCTGGAAGTATGGGCCGCATGGATGCCAAAAGTGTGACTGCGAAGCGGATTTGTCCATGGGCACGGTGTGCGACGTGCACACAGGGCAATGCCATTGTCAGGAGGGGGCAACCGGTGGGAAAAAAGCGCTAATTGACAAATTCTTATTTAAAAATGCATTTAATTTATTTTTAAAATTACTTATTTTGCTTTAAGTCTTTTATGGGTTTAAAAAAGAATTACTTGCAATCATTTTTAATATTGGGAAAAATATCTTAAAAAGTTTCTTAATTTGATTTTCTTCATTTTTTATTGATAATTAATTATAAATGTTATTCTAAGAGAAATATTTAATTGGTTTTTTGATTTGTGTAGGCCCCCGATGCGACAAATGTTTGCCTGGCTATTTGCGAGTGCCGAACTTTGGATGCCGATTCTGTGACGAATGTGTTTATGCTCTTGTAAGAAATAATTTTGGGTTTTCTAATAAAACGAAAATTTCAAAATTTTTCTTGTAAACCTTAACACAGAAATTAAAATTTTTAAGGCCTTTTATTAAATAAACATTGGCCAAACATCTCTCTCGCCATTTAACACAAAATTAAAAGAAAACATTTTCAGCCTAAACCCCTTATTAAAAATTTTAAAAAATTCTCTGCCTAGTAAGTACCTTTAATAAGTGAATTTCTAATTTACCCTTACTAAAAATGTAAAAAAAAAAAATTTTACAGGCCCAAGGCACTGATGCAATGAATGAACGACTTGCGCACCTTCGACTCTTGCTGTCCAATGTGTCAAGCGAAGCGCTCACCGGTGCGCGGCTGAACCGCGTGCAAAAGCAGCGTAATGAGCTGGAACCATTGCTTGAGCGCGTTGTGGCGGCAAGCGACCCGGAAGCGGCAGAGCTAAGCGACAAAATTGCGCCAACCATCGGCACACTGAAGGTGGACTAGAAAATCCCAACCGATCACCGATTTTTTTTAATATTTATTAAATATGAAAATTTCAAGAAACTTTTTATACAAAAATTTCTAACGCAATATTTCTGGATGTATTTCTGAATTGTGACTGACATATTTTCTATTTTTTGAACTTAGGAAACTGCTTCCGCATCCGTTTTACGCGCTGAACGCATGATTGACTTGGTTGGTCAGCTGGACAAGCGGCTCAACGATGCGTACGTGGGGCTCGGCACAGTGCGTGCCAACGGACAACAGCTGGTGGAACAGAACCGGTTGGCAGTGGAAAAAGTGGGCAACTTGAAGAGACGCTTCGAGACACAGGTGCGAGAATGAACAACATGCACACCAGCAGGGATGATGTCGAAACTCGAAATCAATTTTGGTTTTTAAAAAATGTGTCGAAACATTGAAATTTTATTTGGAAATTTGAAATTTCGGTGCCAACAATTCAATAGTCAATAAATCTGAGTTCACGCCAAAATTCATTATTAGCAGGAATAAAAGAAATCCCTGTCCTCTTAACTGCAGCATACTGTTTTTTTCTTAAAAACATTTCATACTGTAATCGGATTTACTAAATAAAAAAAACCATAATTGTTTGGCAGATAGGAAAATAGAAATGTGTAGATTTTTGCCGGCCACCATAGTTTCGCTCTTAACCTGATTTACAATATAAAACACAAATTACGGTATTTCAATTTAGTCACCGCTGGAAATGGGCCGTGATGAACTCAAGGCAGAGATGGAGCAGAAGTTGGAGCTGATCCGCTCACGTGATGCCCACATGGGCAACGCAGTGGAACAAACTCAGCAACAAATGCAGCTGATCGACAGTACCAAGAAGCGCATTCAGTCGATGAAGGTATACTGTATTCTTTCAGTGTCCTTTATTATTTGGGTGTACGGTACAAAACATTTACAGGATCAGAGGGACCAGCTGCGACAAACTGTTGACAATACACAGGCTCGCCTCGACGAATTAAGCAGATTGAAGCAAGCATTCCAAGATGAAATTGCGGCAATCAAACGAAATGTCTCTGAAGTGAAAAAGGTGGGGGTTGTTTTTTGGCATTTTGTTTATCATTATCTTTTTGATACATATAGTAGTATCACAGATAGAGCCCCCCCCCCCTAATTTAGAGCCCCCCCCCCCTAAAATAAAGCCCCCCCCCCTTTTGAGGTGGGTTGAACAATAGAGCCCCCCCCCTAATTTAGAACACCCCCCCCCCTAAAATAAACCCCCTTTTGAAAGGGGCTTGAACAATAAAGCCCCCGGGGGCTCTATTTTAGGAAATACGGTATGTTACTATTATCCATAATACAATCCATAGGTGTAGTCATCATTGTGAATATAGAGACATATATGTGCGTATAAATCCCTATACTAAAGAAGAACTAAAGTTATGCAGAATTTTGTATAATATTTGCGGTAAAATACGTTTAAATAATCTAACCCCATTGATATAGATAGGTGTAGTGATATTTTGACCTTTGACCCTCATAATTTATTTAAATTAACTCATTTTGGCATTTTATCAGTGTTTGTTTTTCTTCTCATTTTTGTGCTCTGAAATTATGTATCTTTTTCTTTGGACTTTTCTTCTTTTGTTTTTCGTAGTAGTTAGTCTATTTTGGATTCTCCGTTTTGTCTTTGGATCTTATTGGTGGAATAAATATTTAATTGGTTCGTTGGTGTGGACAGGAAGTCTAATCAACAGCGGATAACATCTTCAACTATTGTTGGAGGGAGAATACTATTTAGGGACATACTGTAGAAAATATCCCTAAATAATTGATTTTTTGGTCAATATCATTACTGTAATTTAGGTGACTGACGTTTTTTCTTTGTCCCAACTGAACATGTTCATTGACGGGATTGGAAAAGACCGTGCCACCGCGGAACAAACGTTGGCATTGGTCGGCACGCAGAATGCCAAAGTCGCCGAACTGCTTGCCGCCACCGCGGTACAACATGAACAAATGCTCATCGAGCAATTCAAGCAGCTGGTCACACTGCTCGACCAGCTGGCAGAAGCTGAAGCAGTAGCTGTAGAGCAACCACCCGCCATGCTCATGATGCGCAAGAAGCGTCAAGCTGACAATGTTCCAGCACAACAACAGCTGCTGCACAACCAGAAAAGCAGCATAAATGCAAAAGTGGGTTCGAAGTTTTAAAGTTTGAAAATTTCCAGAAAATTTTTCGCTTTCGCCTATCGCACCGCGGGACACCCTGCCTCTTAAATTAAAAAAAATCTTTAAAATTAGCTTCTTTTTTTTTTTGGATTTTTAAAAAGCATTTAATTTTCAAAGAATTTTTATTGTAACCCCTAAAATAAAGGTACTTTTTTGCAGAGAATGGCAAAAAAGCAAACATAAAGTAATGGAAATTAAGGTTGTTCAACTGGAATTAGAAGCGCAAAAAATTCGAGGAATTTATGACGCCACTCGCCTTGAAGCACACCGAGCAATTGAGGCACTAAAGAAAAAATTTATTTTTAAAATAATTAAATAAATTTTTATTAATTAAAGCAATTTAAATCATAATTCTATGATTTTTTGAATTAATATTTTTGAAAATAATTAAGGCTTTTTAAAAGTAAAGCAATAATTAGTATATTTAATAGCTAAATATTTAAATGAATAAAATTCTAATTACAAAATTCATAATTAAATTTATTGTAATTTACTAAACTAAAAAAAGTAGGACCATTATTTTGCCCCTTTTCACAGGCAGCGAATGCTTTTACGCAAATTGCGCACGCGTTGCTGCAGGCGCGCAACAACACGCGCACCGCGCAACAGCTGATCAAGGATACCCAGGCGAGCCTACGCGGCGCAACAGAAGCGGCAACAAATGCCAACCGCGCAAGCGGACCGATGCGGACTGCCATTGACAAAGCGGCCATGGAAATGTCGGCATCGAGGTGGGGCAAAAATGGCTAATATATTATTGAAGGTTTTTTGCTTAAAGACAAGGAAATTTTAGCTTTATTAATTTTTTAATAATTATTATAAAATTTAATTATAATTTTTTATATTCATTTATTTAAAAAATAGTCATTTTTTGAAAAATCCTTTTAAATTTTCATTTAATGTATAAATTTTTTGGTATTTTTTAAAAAAATTTTTTGACTTTTCTTCCCTCAGGGCCCAGGCCGACACTTTGGACGGTCGTTTGGCCACCATTGGACCAAAGGTTTCGCAGATAAAAGCGGATTTGGCCAAAGTCAGTCGCACCAACGGGGAGCTGAGCGCACGCGAGGACACCGTGACGGAAATTGACAAAATCATGAGCAGTGCGGACAATGCCTACCAAAAAGTAAAGGCCTCAAATCAAATATATTTTATTATAATAATTTATAAAGTAAGTTTTTTGATGAATTTTTTTAAGGATTAATTTTTAAAAGTTTTAATTTATGCAAAAAAAAATATTTCAATTATTAGCATCATATTTTTATAATGTGTTTATAATCTTATTCTATATTTAACTTATTAACGTATCTAGTCAATTTTATAAAATAACAAATAAAAAAGGTTATAAATTTTACAAAGATAAATTAGTAATAAAAAAAACAATAAGTGATTCTTTACGGCATTTTTAAATTTATGAATTATTTTAATTATTAATAAAATATTTTTCATTTATATTTTTATTGTTGCATTTTGTTTGTCTTAGGTGGCTCCGTTGAACGCCACCTTTGAACAATGGTCCGCCAACATGGTTAACATTGATGACCGTGTTGCAAAACTGATGGCATCCAGCGATTCGATGAACGAGGCTGCCACCGCCAAGGACCAAATTGAGCAGGTACAGAATGAAATTTTTATTTTTTTATTTTATAAATGTTTATTTTTTCTTGTCTTGGTTAAGGTTCAAAAAGCGATACCATTGCTGGACGAAGAGTGGGAACAAGTCAACCAACGCTTGGCAAACACTGTAAGCGTACTGTAAAGCAGCCATTCGATTTGTAATTATAATTTATTTTCTATAAATTTTTAACATTTTCTCTAATTTTGAAAATTTTGAGGCCCATCATTAACGCATTTGATACCATAAAAATTATCCACAAAATGCATATTTATTCACCGCCTCCATCTCACACAGGAGGAACGCGTTGAGGAAAGCCGTACCAAGATTGCCGCGCTGAAGGAGCGCATTGCGATTGCGCGTGACAAGGCCAACCGCATCCGACTGGGCGCTCACTTTGAGAAACGCGGCATTGGCGCTTTCCTGGAGTTGCCGTTACCGCCAGCGGACGAACTGTCTGTCTACAACGACATTCGCTTCTTCTTCCGCACCCGTGAAACAAACGGTCCGACTATTTGCGCTAATTATTACACAGAGAAATCCTATCATATTCCTAAAGTAAAGCCCGCTTTAGGCATCCGGATGGGGAGGGGATAGTTTTGGTAAATTTTAAATAAAATCTTTTAAAAATTCACTTAATTTTATAAATTTTTTTTTTTATTTGGGTTTTAGGTAAGGGGAAGGAAATTTAACGAAAATTCTAATCTACTGATTTTCCTTATTAATTTGGAGTTGAGATGGGAAAGCGTCAGATGCCCCTTAAATAGGGATTTTTTATCGAACAGCAGGCATACTCAACTTCATGGGCCAGTTTTTAAAACAACAGTTGTTGTCTCAGATTAGCTAACTCTATTATCTTTAATTAAGAGAGAAGCTTAGTCACTATTTTTAGCCTTCAATATAAAATACAAATCAATTTTCTGGCTCTTGCGATGATTCTTATTTAAGTATTTATCTCTTTTGATATCTCCAGGGACACCAACGGGGGGTAGGGGGCTCTATTAGGAGAATATTTGAGGGAAGCTATTAGGAGAGAATATCGTATATTTTGACAAAATTGCTTTTGTCAATTCTTGCCTCTAACCGTACCCCGCTTTAGGTCAACTGTTGTTTTTGGGTGCCGACAATGCCCACATGTCCGGCGAGTATCTCGGCATCGAGCTGGATAATGAGCGTCCCAAGTTGACGGTCAGCCTTGGTGCACGCAATGTTGATTCAGCTCAGTTGCAAACGCGCGTCAACGACATGCAATGGCGTGAGCTCATCGTGAAGCGGTTGGGCCGCGCGGTCACGCTTGCGCTCAGCAAACCGGGCACTCATGAACAAGCGGAGGAAAAGGTGCGTTATATTACCAAGTGATTTGTGGACTTAAGATATTTATCAAGCATAGTTTTGCCACAATTAAAAAAGATAATTCATCATAAAGGCTTAGATTTAGTCTAAAGAGCAATATTTAAACCAAGTTCTAGGACCATCAAAATAATTTTGCCGTTACAATTATTTTTTTGATTGAAAAATTGTTGGGAATTTAAGTCAGTATTGACCTTTCTTGGGCTCCATGGTTTTTGTGATTTTACAAGTTTTACATTTTATTAACCGATATAGAATAGATTGGACCCATTTTTTGGCTACCTTTATTATTTCTTTTAATAAACCCCCCCCCCCCCCCCCCTTTTTCTTGTAGAAGGCCCGCTTACAAACAAGGCTCTTTTTGAAGGGGGTTGAAAAATAGAAGGTCCAGGCTTTATATTATATTAGAAATAGATATATGCCACAAAATTTAACAGTCATTCACCATGGATGGACCACCACCCAAATCGGTGTTGAATCTGTTTGACGATGCACGCCATTTGTTTGTGGGTGGCACACCGAAGGATTTCCGTCTGCCTGCCGCGCTGAAGCACAACCAATACACGGGCGACATGGACAAGCTGCGTATCAACGGCGAGCTGGTCGGCTTTTGGAACAGCGAACGGTCCCAGGTGGGTAATCATAATTAATTATAGTATACTGTAGGAATATAAATTATGATAATATGAAAGGATTTACCGTAATACATGGTCCATACGCTTAGTAGTAATGGCGGGTGCTATGTCGTTTCCTAAAAACCGCCACCTTGAGCGTTTTCTACAACCGCCATTTTACAAATTTTTCGACAAAACTCTTCATAGCTTTGCTCAAACGCAACCAAATTGCATAATCTTGATATTGTCCGATAGCTATTGGTTAGCTCTATAAGTATTGTTTTTATGACAATAAAAAAGAGTTTTTTTTCCACTTTTTATGGCTACAACTTTCTTAAATCTTATAAAACTTTTAGAAATTTGGTAGGCTAATAGAGCTTAGCATTAGCTATCGGATTATACCAAGAATGTGCAATTAGGTTGGAAAAAAGCATTGCCCTAATTTATAGGGTGTCACCGGTGCGGAAATGCGTCCGCTCGCGGACGCGGAACGGAGCGCGGAAAGCGGTGTAAGCTTCAACGGCAAGGGCTACATGCAAATGGAGGTGGGCGGCTGGAATCCGCGCAAGCGAATGGCCATCATGTTCTCCTTCATGACTTTCTCGCCAGACGGTAAACAGCGCATAAATGTCATCCAGTATAAGTGATCAGGAATCAGGCTGATCACTAATTTAGGCGAACATTTCTTGAGTGACTATTTGACCCATTGACAAAAAAAACGAATCTAAGAGATAACTCCAATTGGTCCTTATGATCAGCCAATTGATTAACACTGATCAGGAAAGATAACTTTAGATTGATAAATTCATTACCAGATCAGAAACTTTTGGGATAAATACATTAATACATACAAGTGCTGCTTATTGCATGAAATATCTTTATTGCTGATCAAAATTTACGGTGCTGGTGCGTTTCTTAAATTCGCCATTTTTACTAAGTTTTTGAATATATCTAGTCATAATTTTACTCAGAAGTAACCAAATTAAACAATCTTGGTCTTATACGATAGCCCTTAAATTGCTGTATGTGTTTGTTGAATTTTATGTGTTTGTTGAATTTCAAAAAATTTCATTAAGGTTTAAAAAGTTGTAGCTAAAAAAATGGAAAAAATTACCATAACTCTTGATAACTTAATGAAATTTTTTGAAATTTAGTAAGCTAATAAAGCAATACAAATGCTATCGTATAAGACCAAGATTGTTTAATTTGGTTGCTTCTGAGTAAAGTTATGACTAGATATATTCAAAAATTTAGTAAAAATGGCGGATTTAAGAAACGCACCAGCACCAAATTTACGTCTTACCAAAATGATTAAGGGGACGGGGGGGGGCAACTTAACGCTCCATTTAAAAGCATTAAATTTAAAAATTCACCCGCTTGGTTAAATGTTTATAATGGGTGTTTGATCCCTTTTTTCGCACAATGTACTGTACAAATGATACGGTATTACTTTAGGTCTACTCTTCTTCATGGGCAAGGACCGGGACCAGCTGGTGTTGGAGTTGGTTGGTGGTCGAATCAGCTTGTCATTTGACCTTGGCTCTGGGCTTGGAAAATTGTTGAGGTAGAGAGTTGCTAAAAAGATTTGAAAAATTAATTTAATTTTTTTTTTAGCAATGGTGAGCATTACAATGATGGCAAATGGCATCTGGTGCAAATGGAGCGGCAAGAGCGGTCGGCCAAGTTGAAAATTGACGACACGGACAAAGTGAGGAAACTTTTTTTAGGAATTTTTTTTTTGTACCACCAATTAGGCTTGGAATTTTTTTTATAATTTTTTTCAAATGCAGTCTTAGAATTGTTTCTTCTCCAAAAAACAATTTGTAAAATTTATAAGGGGGGTGGAGTTTACTTTCAGGGCTATCGAGGCATCATTTTTTATTAGCCAAGGTGGAGACGCTAGTATTTTAAAAAATTTTTATTTGACAGGTTGAAGGCGAGTCGCCTGGCTCAATGTTTGAAATGAGTGTGTCTGACGTGTTCCACATTGGCGGATTGCCTTCAAGCATTGACGCACGGTTCACGGTCCATCCATTCCATGGATGCATGCGCAATTTGAAGGTGGGCATTTTGGGTGAAATAATGTGAACAGGACATAATCACGCCGCAAGAAAAATTTCAAAGTTTTTTAAGAAAATTTCCTAAAAAAATTCAAAAATTTTTAAATTTATAATATTTAATGAAAAATTTTTGGAATTTTTTGTAAATTTCATTTATTTTTTGGAGTTATTTTTAAAATTCCTTAAATTTTCGAGTTTTTCAAAAAAACAGGCTTCGAACAAATGTATTTTTTGTTGCAATTTTTTTTTTTTTTTTTGAATTTTCGCGGTGTAATTTTGGGGTGCACCCGAAATAATAACCATTTTCTTCTCTACTTTTACCATAACCTGCACTATCTATCGTTTAACAATTTTCAATCTCAAACCGATACTGTCATTATTTTGCTTCATACCATATGCAGAACCCAGTGAAATTTTTTATGGTCATAATGTTATTGTAAGATTCATCAAAAATCTGAGCTTTATATGTCCGTAAAAAATTTTTTCGTTTTAAGTTGGACGACGAGTACGTGGAGTTGGCACGTGCCCGTGTCACCAAGGGCGTTCAGTTAGGCTGTGCGAATAGAGAGGTGAACGAACTAGTTGGAAATATATATATATATATATATATATATATATATATATATATATATATATATATATATATATATATTATTTATTCTAGAATCTTAATTATTTTATTTAATAATTAAAATTAATTATTATTTTATTTGTAAATAATTTACTTGGGGTTTTTTTTAAGGTACGCATTGGCACATTGTTATCTGAGCGTGCTTATGCCCAATTCACTGGACTCAAGCTATCCACAAACAATCAGCTGCAGCTATCGTTCCGATTCCGGCCAGCCACCTACGTTCAAGACCGTACTGTTCACCTGCTTACCGTATTCGCAAACAATGACCAAGTACAGTATCCAGTCTTACCCTTTTTACAAGAATAATTTTTACGATTGTAAATTTTTTGGAGAAATTCGAATCCTTATTGATAAATTAAGAATTCCATACTTTTTAGTTTTTTTAGGCATTAACATATGTCAAATGTCATTTTAAAAAATTGCATTAAAGGAAGAGATTGTTCGTGTGACGATCGAAAATGGCACAATGCTGGTGATCAAACCGACCGGTGCCGACACCGAAACGGCTGGCACTGTCCGTGCCGAACTTGGACAACATTTGGCCTCCGGCTGGCACCACGTGGCCATCCAACGCGATGCGCTAACACTGCGCGCAATGGTCGATGACGCGCACGAGGAGGAACTTTCGGCGCCCCTTGAAGACGCGTCAGATTTGTTGGTCAGTTTGTTTTAAATTTTTTGTGAATACCTAAGATTCGCACCGAGACTTTTTTTTTGTTGAATTTTTACCAATAATTTTTAGAGAAAAAATTCTGTTTTTTTTTTTTTAAATTTTTGGAATACAATAAAATGAATGAATTGGCCCAAAATTCGGATGTTCGGCATCAGAAAGGGATGTATATCAATTTAAGTGAGATAGAGTCAAAATAAGAATTCCAATTTGATCACAATGAATGGCATCAACATCTTTTCCACTTGTTCAGCAAAAATTCATGAGGCATTTGCAACTTGTTTTTTTCATATGACGCTTTGCATATCTTCTGTCTTTCTACTTAATTCTAATAATTATATTTAAATATTTTATTTTTTATTTTTTTCAATCTCACCTCACTGTTCTCAGATCATTTCCAACCCGTCTTCTTCCATCCATTACCATCATTGGTATTTTCGTTTGACGTCCACTGCTTTCTCCACACTCTTTTGTATCCCATTTTCCCGTTTCCTTTTTTGTCAGTTAAAATTTGTCCCAATTTTTTCCAGGGCTAAAATTTAGATTTTCACAAAAATTTTAAAATTTCAGCTTTACCTCTGTCCAGATTTGTCCTGAAAAATATATTCAAGAATGCATATTTAATTTATATTTTTTACCATCATCGGTTTCATCTTCCTCAACATCATCCTTTTTTTCCTCTTCCCAAAAGTTCATTTGGGACTTCTTCCATCGCTTCCCTACGCTATTTCCTGAAATTTTTTTTTTTTGAATTTTTGGAATTTCCTTTAACACCTTTTTCTTTAAGCTCTTTTTCTTCTTCCTCCTCCTCCTCTTCATCATCATTATCTTCTTCCCATGACATTTTCCAGGATTTTTTCCAGTTCCCTCTTCCGCTATACTCCGAAATTTCTAAATAAAATTTTTAAAAAATTTTAATCTCAAAATAAATTTCATTAATTTTTAATCCAATATCTTTATTTAACATTTATCATTTTTTTAATGGCTATTCATCTTACTTTTTTTATTTTCAAAATTTTTCTAACCCCTTCCATCGCCAAAATAATAATTATTATTTTTTGCACCTGTCTTCTTTTGGGAATCTTCTTCCTCTTCTTCATCATTTTCACTACCATTTTCCCCTTCTTCCGCTTCTTCTTCTTCTTCTGTCCATTCCGACTTCTTCCATCCCCCATTTTCACCATTTCTTCCGCTTCCTCGCACATTTGACGATTCTGTCTTGGTTGTTTTGCTGTTTCTGTTTGTGTACCGTAATCCGCCGCCACCTCTATGATCATCTCCATCTTTTGTGTCTTTATCTACCATCACTGTTTTGTCCATGGCAAACGATGATGAAGAGTTTGATGACGAATTTGTAAGGTCTTGTTGGTCCCGATTGGCTACAGTACCATTTTCATCTGCTGCTGTCTCTTCTACCGTAATCGCTTTGTCCATTGAATACGATGCTGCTGATGAGTTTGAAGATGATGATGATGATGACGAGTTTGAAGAGGTGTATAAATCGTCTCCATGTTCTTCATCAATTACCAATGCATCCATTGCAAGCTCGGCGGGTGTTGCACTGGTGCTATTACTACTGCTTGATGGCATTGTACTTGCTGGTGTCATTGTTGTGTTGCTTGTACTGCTTGAACTTGTCAAACTTGTTGGTGTCATTGTTGTGTTGCTTGTACTGCTTGAACTTGTTAAACTTGTTGTTGTCATTGTTGTGTTGCTGGTACTGCTAGAACTTGTCAAACTTGTTGGTGTCGTTGCTGTGTTGCTGTTACTGCTTGAACTTGTTCCGCCGGTAGTTTCATTATCAACATTATGTTGTTCGTCATTGGCATGGCACACTGAATTTTACCAAGTTTCAAAAAATATATTTTTTGCCATGCAATAATACCTTTGCACGTCTTTGGGCATGCTAAACGTGCGCATTGACGGAAGAAGAAATTCTCACATAAATGTTCCATTTCTCCACATTCATCACTCCGATCTTTACATCGATCTATTTTTTATTAATTCATTATCTTTTTTTAATATTTATTTATTATTTTAATTAATTATTATTTTTTACATAATTCCGCTTCATTTTCACAACTTTCTTTTGCCTTGCAAATGGGGCTAATAATGTGAAGAAAAACTGGAACCATAATTGGGTAATAAAATTTCATCTTCAAATTGGGTTTAGATAAGCTAATGAAAATGAGAAATTTAAAATTAAAATTTGGCTTTTTTTCATTCTGGCCATAGGCTGCTATTCAAACAATGCCATTATTTTAATTAAATTTGGCTTTACTAATGACGTAATTAATTGTCGCACTGACACAAAATTTCAAATCTCTAAAACGCCAAAAATTACAATAATGTTTCAAAAATAAAAAAGGTCTCGAACTTAATCCCGAAATTATAAAAAAACGCTTACGGTACTATTCCCTGCCCTGTCTGCTTTGGATCAGTGTTTAAGTGATAAAATTTAAGGGTTTTTGAGTTTTGAAACAAAGATTAGGAGGGGCAAATAGAAGTGTTCACTGATGCCAATGGGAAAGATTCGTCGGGGAAAATTTTAGTTTTTAAGCAAAAATTGTAATCAAAAATTTTCTAATTCCCACAAAAAAGAAATATTTCAAAAGCGCTTTCCAACCTTTCTTTTTTTTTAAGGATTCTTCGGAAATTGTCCTTGCCTTTGGCCGTCTTGAATCATCAGCTTTGTCATCAGCACATTCCATCGGCTTTGTGGGCTGTTTGGGCGACCTGTTGTTCGGTGCACAGCAACTTCTAAGGTCTTGGGAATTAGAGATTTTGGATTTTTAGAAATTTTTTTGTAATTTTTAGCCTGGCATTGAGCTCGTCCAATGAACTCACTCTGTCCGGCTGCACAATGGGACCACCGAAAGCGCTTTCTTCTGCCAAACAGGGCCAAACTGGGGGTGATGGAAAAAATGAGGTGGGCTGAAAAATTGGAAAATAATGAAAAGATAAAATATTTTGAGAATTTGAAATTTTTTTAAATAATCATAATTAAATATTTCATATTTCCAGGTGGAAGAACTGAAGAAAGCAGAAGATCTTGAAGGTCTGAAGCTTGAGGAAATTCCGACGCAAAAGCCAAGTGGGGAATTATAATTTTAAGAATATTCAAAAAAAAATTATTATTTTTTCAAGTTATGGGAGAGTTCACAATTATATCAGATTAATGCATTTTTTTTATATATTTTTTAAATAATCAAATTTTTATTTTTGCAAAAATTACAAAAATGATGTATCATTCGTCATTCAATCATTGTCAGGTGTGCCGCTACAGCTGCCATCGTCCCAGGTGCGTCCAGAGGGTGCTTGCGCACTTCCCCTTCAACCGCATGGAGAACGGTAAGATTTAAAATTAATTTACAAATTTTTATTGGCTTGAGTTTCTAAAAGATTTTTCTGCCATGGAAATTATTTTTTGGCTTACAAGGGAACACTCCGAACTATAGCTATCCAAATCACTTTAAAACCACTTTTATCGTGAGGACCACCTCCAACACTAAGTTTTTGAAGGGCTATCGATTGATGTAATTTTTGAAAAAACAAAAATTTGGGTTAAGCGGGACAGTTCAGTCCCGGGCCATAACTTGCCAAGGGTGGCCTTGAGCAAGCAAAAAATTTCTCCGAGCATTTTTGTAGAGCATTTCAACCGCTATCTGATGATGTTTAATACGTCAAAAAATTTACAAGAATATTCGAGCTACGCTCTCTAATTTTATTGATTTTTCGGGACTTTGATCGACTTTTGGCGCCGTAGAGGAAAAACCCAAAAATTCACAATAGTAAATCCACTATGCTCTAGCCGATAAAAGTGGGTTTAAAGTGATTTGGATAGTTACAGTTTGAAATTTCCTTTGTTAGATCAATTTTTTTTTAAATTAAGAAATTATAAATATTTTCAGCGAGGACTCCGTTGGCATGCGTTTTGGTCTGACGCCAAATGCACGGGTCGAATTTACGCTGCCTGGCATTCTGCATGAGTCTGCTGCGTCCGACTTTGCGCTTGAACTTCAACTGCGTGCCACAGCAGCAAATGGTGAAATTTATGGCCGAATATCAAAAATTGCCTTAAATGTGGCACAACTAAATCAAAAGAATATGCCGAAATTAGTTTTGGTTTTTGTTTTCAACGGAATGCCGGTTTGCCCAAAGTGAGACAAAATGCCAAAAATAGGTAATTAATTAAACTCTCTATATTAGAAATTACTGAAAATAAAATTAAAAATGGAAAAATGCAGACAGTGGAAAAGAGACAAAATAACAACTTCATTCAATATTATAATTAGGGTCGTGACAAATATTTTTTTAAATAGGTTTTCTGCTTATATGCGTTGAAAAAAGGGGCTCAAAATTTGTCAATATTTTGTAAATATTTTGGCATTTTTCGACTTTTTCTTGTAAAAATACAAAAATTTCGCGAAAAATACACCCCTAAGAATCAACTTTTGAAAAATGTATTTCTAAAAAATGAAAAATTCAAATAAATATTTTCTTGAAAAATTTTCAATTTATAAAAAAAATAAAAAAAAATTTTTGTCTGACAACCGAATGAGTTTTTTGCCTGAAATTTTTGAAAAGTACCTTTTTGCAACCAGTGAATAAATTTAATCGCTGATTTATTGTTTAATTATTAATCTTTAAAACGCGTTTTCAATTTTTCACACTGCGAAATTGTATTTTTTTAATCAATATTTTCGTCAATATTTTGGACTTTTTTCAATATTCGGTCAATATTTTGGCTTTTTTTTCGTAAATATTTATTTAAATATTTTGGGATTTTTCGTAAATATAAATCCCTTCCCTAATTATAATCAATTTTTTCTTATTAATTCAGGAGTGATTGGGTTCGCGACAGATGAGCGACACCAAGATTTCACTGCACTTTATATGTCGGAAGGCCGTCCTGCTTTTGCATTCGGCGACATACAAGCCAAGGCATGAAAATTTATAAAAAAATTTGATATTTAATTAAATTAATATTTATTTAATTTAATTGTATTTTATTTTATTTTATTTTCAGATGTCCATTCAAAGTTCTCGTTCAGTGCTGGACGATGAATGGCACACCTTGCGTGTGTAAGTGATTTAATCACAGCTAATTGATGCCTTTATTTGGCTTTCTAATTACTATTTAATAAATTTGGGGAAATTAAGACTAACGGCCCATTAATAAGTCATTAAAATAAATTTTTTTATTGTAATTACTAGTGATGTTCGGTAGTATCGATACCGAGTCGTTTTTTTGGTACCTCAACCGGGTACCGGAAAATTTATGGTAACGAACATCCCTAGTAATTACTGCTAAATATTTTGGCCTAATTAAACATTTTAATTAAACAGCTAATAATGCAGAAGTTTTAATTGCTCCATTAATGAGGCCTTAATTTTGATATTATAATTGTTCAATAATCACGCCTTAAGTGAGCGTGAAGCAGGTGCTGCTGTGCTGTATTTGGATGGTCGACTTGAGACACAAAATCGGACCAATTTGGGCACAATTGAGCTGCTGCAGCTTCAATCTCCGCTTTACATTGGCGGTCTTCCACCAGAGCTTGTATGGACAAACAATTATATTTAAATGATTTTTAATTTTTTAAATATATCTAATTGTTTAATAATAGATCGCTAATTTAAGAAAATGAAAAACCATTAAAAGTTTTAAAAAATAATAACATTTTTTGCCAATGTTGTCTACCACTGTTCAGTTTTTGAACCCATTTTTTCACACAGCCCACCGCGCCCCCCTTTAAAAAATTGGCTGTATTTTTGCAATTTTAGCCAGATAAAAAAGCAATTTTTTTTTAAGTTTTTCCTGACAAATTTTCGAAAAACTCTTACTGGGATGGATTTGAATTTCAACAGAAATTTTTCTCGGAACAATGATTTTTCCGCAGGTGCCTTTTGCAGCACGCCTTTTGCCAGGTGTCAAGCCCGAATTTGGCGGATGTTTGCGCGAATTTTCGCTCAACGATGTCGCACTGGAGCAGCCCGTTGCCGAGACAGACATCGCCCAGTGTTCCCAGTTCACGGAGCAGGGCATTTTCTTCGGCAAAGACGGCGGCTATGCCATTCTGAGTCCACAATTTGTGGTACAGTACAAATTGTTAATAAAATAACAACGAAAAAATGATTTTAATTATAAATTTAATCATTATTATTAAATATTTTATCAGTTAAAATTATTTTATTAATTAAAACAATGAAATTGATAATTCTTAATGTAAAGAATTCAAAATTTCATCATTCATTTTTTAATTTTGAATATTTTAATCATAAATTTAATATTTTCTTTTAAACTCTAATTAATAATGATCCATTATTTTTATCCTAAATTATTTATTTATAAAAATAAAATATTTATTTACATTTAATATATTAAATTTAAAAAATCTATTTGTTTTTCAAATAATTAATTTAAAAACTTTAAAAATGCCCCCCCACCCCGTTAGGTTGGCCTGTCGTTCAGCTTTGAATTGGAATTGAAGCCGCGCACGAAGACTGCTGTGCTGCTTTCGGTCGGTGTTCTCGAGTTCCTGTCGCTCCAATTGTTGAACGGTACCGTCAAATTCGCGGTGGATAACGGCGCCGGCATGGAATCAGTACAATACGAACCGATCAGCCCCAACTCGTTGTGTGACGGCCATTGGCATCAAATCAAGGTGGACGACGGACGGATGGAGCAAATTTGGGTTTCGGCAAAAAATCCTGGTCAAGTAATCTTCTGTGTTGGACAATGAACGAATATCTGAGTTCGGGCTTGTCCAATTCTGCTTGAAATCACTGAAACCGGAATCTTCTGTCAGATTTTTGGGACGACTGATACCGAATTTTTCATATTTCGAATTCTGATTCTTGGTCCCGAATTTTTTTTTTTTGTCCGTTTCCGTTCATAACTATTTCTTCTTTGTGATTGTTTGGATCAACCAAACCAAAACTGGCCCATCGATGAGGGGGTTATACCAAATAATGGATAAAAAAAAAAGCGCGGAATCATTAATATTTGTTAAGACTTGGTAAAGCAAAACCAAAAAGTTGTTGTCCTCCTTTAAAGAGGTTTCATCATCAAATTTATTATTGTCTTCATTTTAGATCATCAAAACGAAGAATTTGCTCACGCTGAATGTGGACGGCAAAAGCAATTTGCACATTATGAAGAAGAAGACCACTGGGGAGACAAGCACCAAGGACCCGCTGTATTTGGGAGGTGTGCCAAAGGACACCAAGCTGCGTGGGCTGGACACAGCTGGTAAGATGAGGGACAATGAATTAACGGTCCTATGGTATCCCTGAATTTACGGAATACGAATATTTAACATAGACAGAGAGTGTCTGTCTTGTGGGAAAGAGAAAATGAATTATGGCTCTATGGTATCCTGTATCTACGGATTACGGTTACTTCAGTGACAAAGTGTCGGGTCGAACAAAAAACTTTTCCGGTTGGCCGACATTTGCGGTGCGTGACCCAGAAAAAATTGTAGAGTGAACTAAATCTATTATTCTTAGGATCATTCGAACCACCTAAATATGCTCTACCTTATACCAAAAAATCATAAGAATTGACTGAGTTTCAAAAAAGTTATGACCTAAAATGTTCGAAAATTTGGGAAAGTCTGTTTTTGGTTATCTTTTTATCATAACTTTTCCGAAGCTTAATCAATTCTTTTGATTTTTTGATATAATGTAGAGCATATTTCTATGGTTCGAATAACCCTAAGAATAATAGATTTAGTTCACTCTACAACTTTTTATGGGTCGCGCGCCGCAAATGTCGCATCTTGTGCAACTTTTTTGCTGAACCTTCTCTTGAAATAGCAATGGGAAAATTTTTGTATTTGTTTTATGTATTTTTTTCTTTCTTTTTTTAATGAATTTTTCTTTTTTCAAACATCTATCGGGTTGAGAATTTATTATGTTTTTTTTTCTCAAATAAAAAATTTCAAAAAGTATTATTAAAAAGCAAATTTAAAATCTATAAATTTACGGATAAACGTACCATATCCGAAATAAAGTATAGCCGTGCATCCCTTTTGCGACATGGCACTGATTTCTTTTTTTTTTTTTTTTGGTTGGAATTTGGCGTTTAAAACAAATTTTTTAAATATTTTTTGCCACCTTTCCCTTAGTTTATTTTTTTTTATTTTTAATTGTTTTTTAGAACCATTCATCGGTTGCATGCGCATTTTGGGCATTGGCAAAAAGCAGCGCCGTCGTCGCACTCCGTTAATTGGTGCTGTTGCTGGTGGGGCCAACAAAGCAATGGAAGAGCTGACGGCGGATGAGCTGACCGAACGGATGAATCTGTTTGGCTCGGTCAGCCGAAATGCGTGCCCATTGAACTGATCGATTTGAAAAATTGGGGAAATTTCTTTCTTTTTTTGATGCCATAACTTTTGTTTATTTTTTAATAATTACTACATATGTTTAAAAATATTGTTTGCTAAAAATTTATTTCTATTTATTTTAATTCGAAGTGAGAACAGGACCGGGTCTAAAAAAATTATGATATTTTTTTACGAAACGTAGTTGTTTTTTTAAATAAAATAATAGCTATAATAACTACAGCTCAAAAGGCTAAAGTTTTATGAAAGAGTTTGAAAAAAGTAACAAAAGCAATAAATCAAAATCAATGCAACAAATTTCAAAGCCCTAGAAAAAAAAAAGGGCACTGGAATTAACAAATATTAGTTTATTTTAAATGTACCCATAAATTTAAATTTCATAGATTACATTAACAGCAGACAGGCTATGTTAATGTTTTATGCTAAGTAAAGAAAAAAATTTTCAGTTAAAATATGATTTATAATTCGAGGAGACTGGGTTGGGTTTTTCAAAATATTTTCCGGGAAAATTGCCAAATTTGTATCATATAATTCCAAACTCCAGTTAAAAAAAATGAGTTATCTTACCAAAATAAAAATTTCATTTTTTTAATACTCTGCTGACTTTTGTCAGTCAAAATATTTTTTTTTAATATTTAAAAAAAATGAATATGCAATACTTTATGCTAAAATTTAAGAACAAAAAGTAATCCACAGCAACAACGAATTCTTCTAACGTAAAAAACAAAATAGGAAGCAAAACCATGAAAAAGGACATTTCAAGGACATAAAATGAAAGTAAAATTCAGTAATTACTAGAGACCGCAAAAAAAAAGGCACCAAAAATCGCCAAAAAGGCACTATAATAGGCACTAAAAAAATCCAAAAAAGTAAAAAAAAAAGGCACTAAAAATTGTTGAATGCACATATTTCCTGCCGTTTTAAAGCCAAAAAAATTTTAAAGCAATTTTTTAGTCAAAATCATAAAAAAAAATATTTTTAACAAACGAAAAAAATTTAATATTTAAAATTAATCAAAAAAATTTTTTTGAAATTTTTGATAAAAAAATATAATCTTGAGGGGCAATTTTTTGAAAATTTTTTCCATTCTTAGGGGGTTTATTTTTAAAAAAATGAAAGGTCATTTTTTAGGGGTATATTTTTTCTTTTTTTTTGCCTTTTTTCTTAAGAAATTTCTCTAAATTTATAAAAATGCAGCCAAAAACGCCAAAAAAGGCATGAAAACACGAAAATGCCAAAAAAGGCATTTAAGGCAAAACCCCGAAAAGGTAAAAAAAAGGCATAATAAAAGTCAACGTAGAAGGCTCAAACCAAGTGGAAAATGCGTTATTTATGGGCTTAATATATCGGAACAAGTGCGCAGAAAAGAAAAAAAAAAGGTATTTGCCTCAAAACGGTTGCCCTAGTAATTCCCAGTAATCTTCTTAACAATTATTTTCCAAAATGAATTGTCTTTTAAAAAAAGGGGGTTTAGCGAAAAACATGCAGAAACCAGAACACCGATTTGCTGAAAAGCATTGACATTAACGGAACAATTGACGAAGAGGTGAAAAAAATACCAAAAACGAATTTCTGACTGATCAAAACAAAGCAAAAGTCGAAAATTCTTTTTGACAATAGGCAACTGCTGGTCAATGTGCTCATTTTTAGCCGTTCAAAAGGTAATAATGGCATTATGTAGCACCAATACCAAATTTAATTTGATTGAATGATACGACAGGAATTTTTACAAACCCGGAACCGGACTGGGACGGCGTCAGGGTTTACGTATTGATGTCCGGTATTCCTCCAGTCAGTTTTTTCAATTTTTATTTTAATCAAAATAAATAAATAAATAAAAAAGCTTATTTCTAAAACATAATACAACAGAGGCAAGGGTTTTAATATTTGACATTTCAAATCTTTATAATATAAATGCATCAATACCTCCTCTAGCATACTGTCATAGAAAATATTAATAAATTTTATCCAAAAATTCTCCGTATTTTATGCATTCCTCCTTATCTTCGTTTTTAATTTTCTTGGATTGGATTTTTTTTCATCAAATACATAATGTCAAGGTTTGCCACAACCCGTAGTTTTGGTGTAAGAGCATACGCACATCTTAATTAGCACTATTGGCTGGGCAGATAATGCACCAATTTGCTAACAATAAGCTCAGAATCATTTAGCTAAAAAATATAGTTAACATTGTTATTTTTATTATTTTGTAATTGTATTATGGCACTTGCAAAATTTATGCCAAAAATTGTCACTGAAAATCTGCTAAAGACTTTCCCAACGCATGGCCATTTTAGCCCCCAAAAATAAACTAATGCCAAAACAGTGGATAAAATGTGTGTGAATGAAAAAGGGCATAGGTATTTGTAGTCTTTTGAGAAAAAAAAATTGCAAACATTTTTACTGTGATTTTTTTTTTCTTATTTTGAGAGGAAAAAATAACCTCTTTTTTTCAAAAATAAATGCCAGCATAGAAAAAATTTCCCACTGTTTTCTGAATAAAAAATTTTTATTCTCCATTTTGAAAAATTAAACCCATTTTTACGAATGTTTATAAATGAGCTCTCATTTTTAGGATTTAAGCAATTTCAAAAGAAAATTATAGATTTAAAAAGAAACTTTAAAAAAAATTCAGTTTTTGGGTGCACTTTTTGAAATCTTTTTAAAGTTCGATCTTTAGAGGTGCATTTTTTCTTTTTATTGCATTATTGTTTTGAAATTTTCAAAAACGCCCAAATAGATGCTCAAAATAGAGTCGAAATGCCAAAAAAAAAAACGCCAAAATAGGGATTCCAAAGGATGAATAGGGGCGTTTGAATCGAAGAATTTTTGCGCTAAACTGTTTTCTTCAGTTTTTTTTACCACCAAGTCATTTTAATAAATATTTGAAGCAATGTAACTTTTCAAATTTAATGCCAGACACAAAATAGAAATAGTGCAGCAAAACAATGAAAATGATATAATTTTAATAGGAACAAATTACTTGAATAAATGCCATCAGTCCCTCTCTATTAATAGGAGGCCAATGCTTTAATAAATATAGAGATGAAGAATTCAATAGAAAATTTTCTTACACATAACCCAAATGTCGAAAACGGGGGGTAAAGCAAACAAATGAAGGATAAAAAAAAAAGAGAAAAGAAAATCTTAAACACAAATGTCCTTTGTTTTAGCTCAACACTAGGGTTGGTCAAAATCGGTTTAAAACCGGTCCCCCCGGTTTTCGGTTATGCCGGTTTTGCTACCCCCGGTTTTCGGTTTCGGTTTTTGGCCGATACCCGGTTAACCGAAAACCGAAATCGGTTTTTCGCCTTATTTTCAGTCCCAACTTTAGTACACTTAATTTAAATTTTTTAAACATTTTTTTAATATTTTGTATATTTTGGGTTTTTTTTTTGGTTTTTTCTTTCCTGAATAGGCAGGGCTCGCTGATGAAAACATTTTTCATGACAATTTTAGCTGTTATATGGTTTTGCTTTTTATTAAAGTATTAATTGGGCTGGGTTACGGCGGTGCCGATAGACGCCGCCGTGGGAAAATTTTGAAAATTTAGTTTTATTTTGGTAACAAATCTTGACAAACAATTTTTGAGGGGGTTTTAAATAAATGTTGAGAAATCCTACGCGAGTGGGGGTCCGGTGGTGCCGATAGGCGCCGCCGGGAAAAATTTTGAAAAAATGCTAAGAAATCGCTTTAAAAATTATAAAAAATAGTATTGTTTTCTTCTTTTTTTACCTCACAGCAAGAAAAAAGGACATTTCTTTAAAAAAAGGACATCTAACATCCCAGATATTTGGGTCAGATTTGTTAAGAGAACTTAACACAAACAAATTAAAATTTGCTTATTAAAAGGAATAATTAAAAAAAAATAATAAAATGGGCAGTAATTTTGTTATAATAAAATTAAAATGAATTTCTGCATGGCGGCATAGTACCAAATCAATTTTTCACAGGAACAGGAAGAAAACCAACTGAACCACGACTTACTCACAAAAACGAACAAAGAAATTCAAATTTGGTGCAACTTTCCATCAAAATTTTACTAAAACATCTTCATTGAAAGTCCCATTCTTAGGGGTGTACTTTTTTTTGTTTTCAAACCGAAACCGGGAAACCGGTCCCCCCGGTTTTCGGTTAGGCCGATTTTGCTACCCCCGGTTTTCGGTTTCGGTTTTTGGCCCAAAAAGGCCGGTTTTCGGTTTCGGTTTCGGTTCGGTTAACCGACCGTGACCAACCCTACTCAACACCATCAACTTTTTCCGTAACTCTAGTTGTTGTTCCTCCAGGGACGACCCAACCAAGATAAAACACCAAAAAGAACGGACACGCATGATAAGGTGATAGTAGTAGCTAAAAGAGCTGTATGGTCATGGCGAGTAATGATACCAAGTACAATCACCAATACAGCACATCCAATCGTTACCAATACCCCAAACAAGAAAGCACAGTTGTTAGCGTCCTCCTCAGTTATTTTTATAGCATATTCTCCTGCTCTTTTTCTTCTTATTCTGTTCACGGAAAAAGGAAGTTCTTGTGGAAAAATTTGATGTTTTTTTGCTGAAAATGTTCAAATTTTGTGTGCATTTTTTGGTCTTAGCAATTAGGCTCCCAAAATTTGAGGGTAAGACTTTAAAAATTTTGTCAATTCTACCCCCCCCCCCACCCCTACATGGGCCTATGTGAATAAGTTTTAGAAAATTGTGCAAAGGAAACCCATTTTACCTTGCGCGAAAACAACAAATCTTCCCATGGCCATGTTTGAATGGCCCCAAAGTTGTGCCAACGTTTCTTTGTTTTCTTCGCTTAGGTTCCCATTTTTGGCTATGATTTGCTGAATTTGCTTTTGGTCCAACTTTTTCATTTCATTTTCCATTTGGGTGACCAATTCCTTTTCATCTGCTACTATTAGTTGTTCATTTTTCAATTTTTCACATAATTTTTGAGAATTCTCATCCATTTTCAACAACAATTTTTCATTGCACACAAAGCCAATCGCATCGTTTTTAAACCATTCAATTAGCAAATTTGGGTCAGTTCCACTCGCCGACTTTGTCCAAGCTTCTGATGCAGAATTGATGAATTCATCCACCGTTTTCAACGCATCTGAGGTTAATAATAAAAAATAGTACCATTTACTTATAATTAATTAGGGCCCGAATTTTTAGTCATAAAAAATTCCAAAAAGTCCATTAAAAACAGAGGTCGCATTTGTCCTTATTTATAAGGATTGTCCTTATTTGAGCATAGGATCCTTATTTTGTCCTTATTTCTTACTCTGAGGTAAAAAAAAATTAATGGTTGTTTTTTACAATTTTTTGAAGCGATTTGGTTATTAAGGGATGCACGCAATTCGAAAAAAAATTTACGCAAACGCACTGCGCAAACGCAATTGCGTGCATCCTGCCCCAAATCCTTATTTTTTACCTGCGATGTCCTTATTTCGGAAAATTTTCAATGCGACCTCTGATTAAAAAAGGTCATAAAAAAGTCGCAAAAAGTCAAGAAAACAGTTAAAAATAGCACACCAAAATTGGCAAAAGGCAACATAATTTGTAGTGATGTTCGAGAGTCTCGGTCTCGAGTCTCGACTCGAGAAAAGTCTCGGGTTTTTTCGGGTCTCGGTCTCGGTTCGGTCTCGAGTTTTTAGTCTCGAAAAACGAGACTTTCTTACACCCCTAAAGATTGGCTTTTCCTTAGCTAGCAAAACATTAAATTGGGTTGAATTTTAAATTTGAATAAATAAAAGACATCATGCCAATTTTAAATAAATTTTTATTTATTTTTTCTTCAAAAGTGTTCTTAAATACATCCAATTTTCAAAAATTTTCCCGGCGGCGCCTATCGGCACCGCCGGGGACAGGGATGTCCTTGGCAAAACCCAAAACTGGGCGAGCAAGTTCGAAAATAGGGCAAAAACCGGGCAAAAATTTTCAAAATTATCTACTGCAGACCTTTACGTGATTTTTTTTTTTTTGAATTTTTAAGTGCGTAAGAAAAATTTTTGAAAAAAAGTCTCGGTCTCGAGTGTCGACTCGAGAAAAGTCTCGGGTTTTTTCTGGTCTCGGTCTCGGTATCGAGTCTCGGGGTCAAGTCTCAGTCTCGGCCTCGAGTCTCGGGGTCAAGTCTCGGTCTCGAGTCTCGGGAAATTTTCGGTCTCGAACGTCACTAATAATTTGCGAGTATTAGAGGAAAAGGCAAACTTAATAGTAAATTTGTTATAAAAAACTCTCAAACCTGGTTAATATTAGAGGGAACATTTTTTAGAAAAAATTCTTAGTTTTAAGGGTATACTTTTCGATAATGGAAAAGCCATTCATTTTGGGTTTAAGAAAATATGCCAAGTCATGAGCCTCTGGTAATTTTTAAAAAAAATTTTTGATGGAATTTGCCAAAAATTGCAATTCCTGATTTTAAAAAATGAAAGTTTTCAAAGGGATTGAGTGTTTGGGGAAGGGAAAAATGAAAAATTTGCATTTTTAAGAGAGTTTTCTTCAAAAATTATCTATTTGAAGGAAATATAGAATAATTTTGGGTATGTAGCATTTTCTGTTTAAACAAAAGTGAAAAATTCTTTCCTAGTTTATCAATGTCATATCACTAGGGATGTCGCCAATTTCCGATGTTTTTTTTAAACCGGAATTCCGATTCTGGGATTCCGAAAGAAATTGGGGTTTCGGAATAAACTGTTTCCGGTAATTTGAAGAAAAGTCGGAAATATAACTGATGTTTTTTGAGGTTGGAATGTGGTTTTTCGATTTGCGGTCTTTGTAACCGAAGATCGGCGCAATCCATGTTATAACCTAATTATAGCTAAATGTAATTTTGCTAATTTTGTTTTTTCAAAATATTATTTTACCGTTGTTCACTTCTGTGTTCATTTCAGCATCCGTTAATTTAGTCCATGCGAACAGCGTGAACAAAGCAAAAAATGCGATGGATTTGCAGTGCATACAGTAGTTCATCATTGGGCTGAATGAATCAAATGATAAGGACTGAATGAAATTAGTGAATTTTGGCTGCGTTTAAATACACACAATTTTATGACTCTTCATTTTGGCATATGCCAAGAAAATGGGCGTGTCATGCATTTTGTGGTTGTTTAAATGAGAAATATAACAACGTCCCATTTTGCACTATGCCAATGCCTTTCTCCACCCAAATGTGAAGGGCATGCCACAATTCATGTAGAGAAAATGCCAACTTTGCCACCCCAACACTCACCAAAATTGGCAAAAGGCAACATAATTTGTAGTGATGTTCGAGAGTCTCGGTCTCGAGTCTCGGGAAATTTTCGGTCTCGAACGTCACTAATAATTTGCGAGTATTAGAGGAAAAGGCAAACTTAATAGTAAATTTGTTATAAAAAACTCTCAAACCTGGTTAATATTAGAGGGAACATTTTTTAGAAAAAATTCTTAGTTTTAAGGGTATACTTTTCGATAATGGAAAAGCCATTCATTTTGGGTTTAAGAAAATATGCCAAGTCATGAGCCTCTGGTAATTTTTAAAAAAAATTTTTGATGGAATTTGCCAAAAATTGCAATTCCTGATTTTAAAAAATGAAAGTTTTCAAAGGGATTGAGTGTTTGGGGAAGGGAAAAATGAAAAATTTGCAT
>JBDPZO010000004.1:3832118-3848820 GCA_039877585.1 Heterodera filipjevi | reverse complement strand
GATATCAGAAAAGCAAATAGAAATTTTGGAGAAATTTTTTTCTTTTCTTATGGGTCTACTTTTGAAAGTTTTAGGGTCGATTCTTAGGGGTATATTTTTATGAATTTTTTTGGTCGATTTTTAGGGGTGTATTTATTGTTGCAAATTTGAAAAATCGCGAAATAGTGGCAAAAATAATGACGAAACGCCAAAATAGTGGCAAAAAATTATTTTAGTGGCCAACTTCCAAAATAATTTTTTTTAGTGGCAAAGCTCCAAAATAGTGATTCCTAGTGATGAATAGTGGTGTTAAAACGAAGAATTTCCGAGCTAAAAATGTGTTTTTCGAGCATTTCTCGTCGAAATAAAGCCGCAGAAAAATATTTAAAAACTAAGAATCCTCGCCCTAGTGATAAAGCTAACCAAGAGCTATCTTACAATACTAAGATTGTTTAATTTGGTTGTTTCTGAGAACAGTTGAAAAATGGGCCATACTTTTCAAAGATCCCAGCTATGTCCACCTCAAAAAACTTGTCTCTATGCTTCTTTCTATTTTTTCATCCAATGCCTACTGTGAATCCATCTTTTCCGTAGTCAAAAATATTAAGACCGATGAGCGGAATCGTATGAAAATGAAACTTCTTAATTCACTTGTCTCGGCTAAGCTCAATTCTGACTTTGATTGGGTCCAGGCTCGTGCTAGGTCGTTTCATAAAAACCGCCACTTTGGGCGTTTCCTAAATCCGCCATTTCTGCTGAATTTTTGAACAAATCTAGTCATACTTTTCTCAGACGCAACAAAATTAAACAATCTTGGTATGGTTCGATAGCATTTGTATTGCTTTATTAGCTTGATAAATTTCAAAAAATTTCGTTGTTTTGAAAAAGTTATGTCAATTTTTTCCACGTTTTTCGCCATAACTTTTTTAAAACTTTATGAAATTTTCTGAAATTTAACAAGCTTACATAAGCAAGTAAGAGCTATCGGATGATACCAAGATTGTTTAATTTGGTTGCTTCTGAGTAAAGTTATGACTAGATTAGCACCGATTTTTATTGGTATCTTTTTATAATTAAATATTCAGTTTTCTATTAAATATTAAAAATAATAATAAAAAGAAAAATTTGTTCTTTTAGCCAACTGATTATGAATTTGAAAAATTTGTGAGAACTCTGCCACTCTTTAGTCAAAGAAACGACCCTAATAAACAGCCAAAGAATTTAATGATTGAGGTAAATCTTGGCTTAATTTATTTAATGAAAGAACATTGGGATTGTAACAAAGTCAAAAAAAAGTTGAACAACAGTAAATTGAATCCTCATGAAATTGTCAAAGTAATTGATATATGCAAAGAAAAAAGAAAACATATGCAGTACATTTATGAATATTTTTTCCGAGTGTATGTCAAAGGTAAAAATCCGGGTCCGGATTTGGGAATTGGACCGGACAAGGTTTTAGATTTACAATCCTGTTTTTCCCGGACTCCGGATCCGGGTAAATTTTCCAAAAACACCCGGATCAGGACCCCGGGAAACCCATTTGAAACCCTGATTTTGGTACTACAGCTTTGTTCAAAAACGTGCTGGGACTGTTTCTTAAATACCGCCACTATGGGCGTTTCTTAAATCCGCCATTTTTACTGAATTTTTGAATAAATCAAGTCATAACTTTTCTCAGAAGCAAACCAATTAAACCTTAAATTTCTCTATTAGCCTGCTAAATTTCAAAAAATTTCATCAAGTTTTAAAAAAATTGGAGTTAAAAAACTGGAAAAAATTGCTATAACTTTTGAAAAACTTTACGAAATTTTTTCAAATTTGTATATATGATAAATAGGGCGAGGATTTTATCGGCCAAAAGTGATTTGTAAACGGAAAAAAACCATTCTAGTCTCAAGATATCAGAAAAGCAAATAGAAATTTTGGAGATTGAATTTTTGAGAAATTTTTTTCTTTTCTTATGGGTCTACTTTTGAAAGTTTTAGGGTCGATTCTTAGGGGTATATTTTTATGAATTTTTTTGGTCGATTTTTAGGGGTGTATTTATTGTTGCAAATTTGAAAAATCGCGAAATAGTGGCAAAAATAATGACGAAACGCCAAAATAGTGGCAAAAAATTATTTTAGTGGACAACTTCCAAAATAATTTTTTTTAGTGGCAAAGCTCCAAAATAGTGATTCCTAGTGATGAATAGTGTGGCGTTAAAACGAAGAATTTCCGAGCTAAAAATGTGTTTTTCGTGCATTTCTCGTCGAAATAAAGCCGCAGAAAAAATATTTAAAAAACTAAGAATCCTCGCCCTAGTGATAAAGCTAACCAAGAGCTATCTTACAATACTAAGATTGTTTAATTTGGTTGTTTCTGAGAACAGTTGAAAAATGGGCCATACTTTTCAAAGATCCCAGCTATGTCCACCTCAAAAAACTTGTCTCTATGCTTCTTTCTATTTTTTCATCCAATGCCTACTGTGAATCCATCTTTTCCGTAGTCAAAAATATTAAGACCGATGAGCGGAATCGTATGAAAATGAAACTTCTTAATTCACTTGTCTCGGCTAAGCTCAATTCTGACTTTGATTGGGTCCAGGCTCGTGCTAGGTCGTTTCATAAAAACCGCAACTTTGGGCGTTTCATAAATTCCGCCATTTTGAAGGTTTTTTGTCAAAAACTGGTTATAAGTTTGCTCAAACCCAACCAAATGAAACAATCTTGGTATGGCCCGAAAGCTATTGTTAGCTCTATTAGCCTACCAAATTTCAAAAAAATTGCTTAAGTTTTGAGAAAAATATAGAGTTTTTGCACTTTTTATGGCTACAACTTTCTTAAATCTCAATTAAATTGTTTGAAATTTGGTAGTCTAATAGAGCTAACGAATAGCTATCGGGCCATACCAAGAATGTACAATTGGTTGGGCTTACGCAAAGATATGACAAGTTTTTGACGAAAAAATCTGCGAAATGGCGGTTTTTATGAAACGCCTAAAGTGGCGGTTTTTATGAAACGACCTAGCACCGTCCAGGCTTACAAGCTCTTTATCTCCGACCCAGATTTGCTCAACAATGTGAAAACTAGCGAAAAATATGCTGAATAAAGCCATTTGAACAATTTTTGCCTTTTTATAAAAATGCCTACTTTTGCCTCCTTTTTGGGGGCTGGCGCCTCCTTTTTGATGTAGTGAGATGGTCACCCTGAAAAGAGCTACAAACTAGCACCTTTCAAACATTCTTTTCTCTTTACCAATTATTTCACTCATCTATTTTATTTGTTCTTTTTTTTTTTTTTGATTTGTTGCATAATTTACCCTGTATCCAAGATAAGTACGGATTTTATGTGCATTTTCTTGACAATGAAAAGCCAATGTTCAAGGAAGAAGGTGATCAGAACAATCGTACCATGACAATTCATGAATATCTGGTGCACTTGGATTTGCTTTGTAGACAATATTTTGAATCTGAAGCAGTTCGGTGGTACACAGGTCCAAATTATGTGCTGGATAATCAGTTGGATGTTATACATACGATATACAAAAAAAGAATGGAAGAGGCATTGAAAAATTTAAATGAGAAAAATCTAAGATTGTTTAATAATAAAACAAATACCAAGCTGGTTGATATTGAAAAACATTTTGACAAAATGTTGGAGAAAATGGCCCATAAAGCGAAGGAATTGGCTGAAGTAATGAAAAAAATGTCCTTTCATGCGAATGGATTGGTCGAAGAAGAACAATGGAAGACCAACTTTTTGAAAAACTATTTTTTGAATCAAAATTCTTTTTGGAATTCTTTAGTGAAGAAGATTTTTGTCTAATTACCGACTGACTGTCCTTAAACTGTCCTTTTTGTTGGATTTGTTTTTTTTAACATACATGTTGTTGTTATTTGTCCTTCCTTATTTTATCCAATTTTAACTTAGTCTTCTTGGAATCTTTATTTAAATTTTATTGTTTTTTCTATTTGGTAAACTTATTTTGAAAAAGAAAAATGGTGTAAAAACAGATTTTGACTATAAAATAGTCACGTTTGAAGAATATCTTGCAAGAAAAAAAAGAGAATAATTTTGGGCAGAATACGAAAAAAAAAAAATTATTTTCCACGAAATGAGCCTTTTAAAGTGCAAATACCTACCCTGTGCTTTCCAATAAATTCGTTCTTTAGTTAAAAAAAATTTTGGCGGTTTTTTTTGAATTTTTTGCCGATTTTTACGCTTTTTAGTGACTTTTTGGGATTTTTTTATGACTAAAAGTGACATCCCTAGTGATTACATTTTGCCCAAAAATTATTGATTAAATCGTGTCCCGACATTTGCGGTCCGACATTTGCGGCCCCGACATTTGCGGCCCGACATTTGCGCCCCAGCCAAAAACGACATTTGCGGCCCGACATTTGCGGCCCGACATTTGCGCCTCCGACATTTGCGGTCCATTTCTTAAGGGCCATTTTCCGACATTTGCGGCCCGACATTTGCGGCCCCAACCAAAATTTGACTTATTTTAACACAAATTTGGCCAATTTTAATATTATTTTCTTTCCAAAGTTACATTGCACTTTATTCAACCTATATAATTCATTTCACAATTGAGCTTGCCAGGACCAATGCAGAGCTTGAAGTTTGTTAGCCATTCTACCAATCCTCAATTCCTGTATTGGCTAATCGATACTGTAGAGCTCTGAGGTGTGCTAATAATGTCTCATCATCCCTATTTTCATCATTGTCGTAACGCAAAATCAGATCTTTGATCGCCCTGTCATTTTCCACATATTTTTTCTTTCTTGTTTCAGTTAAGCCCCTTGTTGGGTCCAATTCAAATGGCCGAATCCTGTTCCGCTGATATTCCTCCTCGTCTTTGATGCCAGTGATGAATCTTTAAACTTAAATTTCCAAATCCAGAGTTCTGTAATTTAGTTCACTTTGAAAGAGGTGGGTGTTTGCCTCGAAATCTCTTTGCGAATGAGCAATGCCAACCCTATATGTAAATGGTACTTTATAAAAATCACTACTATCTATGTAAAAAAACGTTGATGGCTAATGTTTTTTTTAGTTTTTTGTTGTTTCTGACTGTTTTAAGACTTAAATCCCTTCCCTATTTATTAATAAACAGCTTTGCCTCCATGGCGTTGTTAGTCCTATGAAGGTTTTCAATTGTGGCGTCATGCATATTCCAATTGTAGTGAGAAAACAGTGGTGGTTCTCTTTCACCATTGACGATTCGGTAAAGATAAGTGCTTAAATAATCCTATACTTGACGAAGATAAATAAACTTAACTTTTGAAAATAGTCAAAAATTGGGAATGCTTCTTGCGGTGAATTTGCTCTAAGCGTATCATACGCATCCAAAACTTCGTCAATTTGGAGGAAGGAAAGTGCAACCAAAGAGCGAACTGCCTTTTTGAACTCTTCATTTTGGCCATAAAGTTGTGCAAAACCATCGCTCATTATTCTCCTGTTAAGAGATTGTCCCAAATGGAACAGGCAATGTCTAAGCGGTATGGCTGCACCAAAGACTTGTTTGAATGCATTTATTGCCGCTGTAAAACATTTTAGACTTAATTTAACTGGTGTCAAGGCAACTCGTACAATTTCAGATGGTTGAAAATGTAACATTTTTTGTGAGATGCTTAGTCGCTTAGCTTCTGCTTACTAATCGCTTCTAAACAAGAAAGCATTCGAATGATACCAAGTTTTAAGGAATTGGCCTACTAAAAAAAGTTATGGCCACATCCATCTGAAATTGTACGAGTTGTCTTTGTACGAGTTGCCATTGACCCAATTTAACTCTCGTAAACTGACCAATTTCGAAATCAGTCATAATTGAAAAAGGAGCAGCTCCTTCCAAATTACCATGCAACACTGTAAAAACTCTCCTATAGGTTTCCTGCTGACGATTCTCCATAAGAACAAATGCGCTCGGAACGGAAGACTGATCAATTAAAACATTCACGCTGTAAAGCTGTAGCAAATTTGTTGGTACCACCTTAACTGCCAAAATAACATAATTTTTTTTTACTCATCGGTTCAAAAATTCCTTGAAAGTTCCATCTGCGCCCCAATGTCTGTGTCTTCTTAGTCGTTGGAGACTATGATCTGTTGCGAAAATAAAAAAGACAGGAAGCTCCGGTTCCATTTGCCTGGAGTCATGGAGAAGAAAACGCAAACCACCTTTGTCGACAATAAACTCTCCCTTAATCAAATCACATTTAATAGTCAAGCCTTAGGCAAATATACATCTAAAACGATCTGATTCAAAGCCTCTCGGTCGACATTTTCTCTGCCCTGAATTTCTCTTTGTCGCTCAATTGCGCGTAATGATGATGATGACGATGGCATTTGCATCAATGCTTCATCATCAAGGTCAGCACGTGATTCCCCAATAATATTGCGTGGCATTTGATCAGGATTTTCCCTTGCTTGTTGTTTTACATTTTCTTTTCTTCCTCGAACCTATGCTTTTGCCATTACACTATTTTTAATTATTTTAAATTAGAATTTAGCTTACAGTATGCTTTGCAGAACTAGGAAGATGATTGTGCTGTGTAATCACTCTTAATTCTATTGACCCAACGGGTGAATGTGCCTGCCCATACACGTTTTAAGCGGGCAAACCCAAACTTGGATTTGCCCGGCCGCTATCAGGTTTTTTCTCCGCCATTCGAATCCATTTTGGAAAATCAAGTCTACTCCTTTCGTCGTACGATCGGCTTGATCACCATTTTCCAATTTGACTATGAAAACAAAGCACCAAAAAAATACTTTTAATATAAGCATTTTAACGGTCTAGGAAAGAGTTATGAAAATGAGAAAATGATATTTATGAAGAATAGTAAAAATGATCAAAAATGTTTTGTTTGCTTGACGGTGTACGGCTGCCTCCCCCCGGCCAAATGTTGTTTTTATGATCACTTTGTTTGCTTGACGGTGTACGGCTGCCTCCCCCCGGCCAAATGTTGTTTTTATGATCACTTTGTTTGCTTGACGGTGTACGGCTGCCTCCCCCCGGCCAAATGTTGTTTTTATGATCACTTTGTTTGCTTGACGGTGTACGGCTGCCTACCGCCCCCCCCCGGCCAAATGTTGTTTTTATGATCACTTTGTTTGCTTGACGGTGTACGGCTGCCTACCCCCCCGGTCAAAAACTTTAATTCCCTTAGGCGATGTTTTGAGGTGTTTAAAATAACAAAAACAATAGATGAGCTCCTGCTTCGGTGTTCAAAACTATATAAATATGTGGGGAGAAACTTAGCGAATAACAAAAATGTCCCCTTTTCCAATTTTTTTTTAATTATTTTCTCCGCAACTTCCACCTGCCACCCTGTTGTGGTAGCTGGAGGCTTGTACCGCCTGATCCATTCATTGAAAAGCCTGAAAAACGCACACACCATCACGAGCGCGACGATTGGAGCATTAGGAGGAGTAGCGACAGCCAAAATTGTTGAGGATCTGATAGCAATGCTAATCGATGCATTTGATGATGATGGTAGACACGGTTCTTTCTACAGTATAGTTTAGCTTATTGGTTTTAAGATATGACCGAATTAATTGACCCGCTTTTCCCGATTCTTTTTCAAATTGACAAGAACGAATTTTTGGTCGAAGCTGCAAACTTTAATTCGGAGTATTTATTTACAACAGTACAAAAATTGAGTGATCGGAAATATTTGCATCAACTTTGCTTTTATAGTAAGGGTGCTATTTAATTCAATCTGATTTTATATAAAATTTAAATAGCGAAAGACGGTGAGGACAAAAAAATCGACAGATCCAAGAAATCGATGCCGATCCTGTTAATGTATGCTCTAACCAACGAGAAGCGTCTGGAATTGTTTTTATGTTGATCAAAAAATGATTTACATATGAAATTAAACATAGATATTGATAGACCGCCATTTATAAATTTTTTGATAAAAATTGCTAAAATTTGTGTTAAAATAAGTCAAATTTTGGTTGGGGCCGCAAATGTCGGGCCGCAAATGTCGGAAAATGGCCCTTAAGAAATGGGCCGCAAAAGTCGGAGGCGCAAATGTCGGGCCGCAAATGTCGGGCCGCAAATGTCGTTTTTGGCTGGGGCCGCAAATGTCGAGCCGCAAATGTCGGGGCCGCAAATGTCGGACCGCAAATGTCTGGGCACCGATTAAATTACTGTATTTGAATTTGGTTTATTCAGGTAGGTGATTGGATTAAGCTGTAAATTGGAAAAAATTAATTGATTCAGAATCCGTGTTAAATAGCGAAACGCGCGACTGGAAACCCATACCGACACCACATAAACCCAAGATTTTTCTCGAGTCGATACTCGAGACCGAGAGTCTAGCGCAGCATTAATAATAAGATAAAGACCGGGAATGGAAGAAAAATATGACAATTCTTGGCCCTTAGGCTCATCTTTAGGGGATCTGATGAAGATTGGAGTACAAAAGCGTTCCAAATCGAAACTGGTGTTCTGTATGGAAAAAATGATAATTAACGCATTTTTCAGTATTATTCTATGTTTTTTTCGTTTTCTTTTGCAAAAAAAGTTATTAAAACTCATATAAATTTTTTTTTTTTACAAATTCTTAGTTGAAATTTTTGAAAAAAATCATTTGCCACGGCCTGCTGGAGTATGTTACCTGATGAATTGGGGGCATGCCTCTTTCTTCATTCACACACAGAATGATAGGCTTTTTGTTGGCCGATTGTTGTGGGCCTCAGCAATTGTCAGTTTTGAAGGCATTCTCTGGCGCCATGCGCCATGGTTTTTGCCACGGCGTATGTTTAAGCATTTTCTAACCTTGGCGACTGTGTGGGTTGGGTGTGCCAAATTGCATTTCACCCTCATTGAATAGATGATATATGGCAATGATGCTCTTCGTATTTACACACAAACATGGGTTCATTTAATGCCCTTCTATTTTGGCGTGGCACTCGCAAATTTGGCCCTTTTTTTGGTATTTGCTTACCCAAAAATGGTCTTCCCCATCAATTTAGTCATGCTCAAAAATGGGCATTCTCTTCTCACCATTGTGGCATGGCTTCCACGAATTTTACATTTTTTTCGCTTTTGCTGCCCAAAAAAAGGACTTTTTCTTAAATTTTACCCAACCTTTTGGCATTAGTTTTATTTTGGGCGAATTGGTGGCCAGCAGGCGGCGGTATGTGCCAATTGGCAATTGCTAAATAATGCAGCGTCATAAAATTGGATCTATTTATATTCGGAGACATTCCCCAATTTTTATAAAATCTTTTCATTCTCTATTAATAAATTTCCATTGTAAAAATTAAAATAAATAAATTTTTCTATAGACTTAAATTAGTAAAATAAGGGTTGGGGTCGGTTTGGCGCCGCCGTTTTGGCACCGGCCATTTTGGCGCCGACCGTTTTGGCGCGGCCAGTTTGGCGCGCGTTATAAATTGGCTGTTTTGGCGCCATTTTCCTACCTCCAAATATGTTGAATGACAAATTTTTTCTGACTTCTTTTTTAATTTGTTTGAATTATCTTGCTGCGGAAGGCGGTAGAGGTCAACTGTGTCCCGGCAAATTGCGCCCCAATACATTAGGGACCAACTACGTTCCGCACTTTTTTAGTAAGTTTTTTTTTTGATTACCTAACAGGGATTCCCGATTGTTTGGGCAGTGAATTAAAATTTTAAAAAATGATCATAAACGGTAAAAAAAATGAAGCCAACAGTATTAAAGAGTTTTTTTTTCTGAAAGCCGGGGTGTCTATATAATTATCATAGTTAATAATAATAATAATAATAGAAATATCGTTTCTTAATTTTATTTCTCACAGAAAAAAAGAGCAAAATGCTGCCCAAATTTCTTTTTGTTCCCTTACCACGACTGTACCTGGTGCTGCTGTTGCTGGTCATCATGTTGTTGTTGTTGAACGCCGAGGTAATCTATCTTTGTTTTATTTCAAATCAACTATTAATAAATTACATTTAAAACAAATCAGAAAAAATTGTGGACAATTTGTGACCACAAATGGGAGAAATATCGGGTCGAAATGGCCCACTGGAGTTCAATACTATCCATTTGAGCACCGCCATTTCAATAACACTTATTTTTTTATAAAAAAAGACAAATTTCTAGAAAAAATATTTTTCAAAGTATCAAAGTAGCGTTAAGAGTAAAATTCTTGGTTCTAGTGCATTTTAGGCGGGCCAGGAACGTTTGGGCACCCACGTTTGGGCCCCAGGCTCATTTAGGGCTTTGTAACTTTTTTCTTTGTGAACCAAAATTTACAAATTCGGTATCATACGAAAGCTCTTCAGAAGCTCTATTAACACTCTAAAATAGAAAAAATTTACCTACTTATAAAAAAAGTTATGAACTAAAATATACAAAAATTCTGACTTTTTTGCGATCTTCAAGTTGTAACTTTTTTAAGGGTTTTTCAATCGCCAAGGAATAGCTTACTAATACCTTCTAAACACTTAAAGCTTTCGAATGATACCGAATTTGTAAATTTTGGTTCACAAAGAAAAAAGTTACAAAGCCCTAACTGATCAAAAAAAAAAAAAAATGCAAATTGGCCTATAAATTAGCCGATTTGCCTCTTTATTGCCATCTTACCAATTCACCTCTCCCCGCCCAATGATTCTTTTATTGTTTTTATTTTTGCCAGTTTACTTATTACATTTCATCTGCACATGAAATTTCGCCTTCAACTAAGGTAAACGTTTGAATTTTTTATTTTTATAAAAAACCTAATAATAGTTTAATTTTGCCTAATGCCAATGAAGGTTGTAGATCATAAAAGTAAATAAATAAAAAAAAAAATCCATAATTGATGGTCAAAATAATAAAAAACCCAATATTTTTTTTCTCCAAAGGCTAAAAATATCTATCAAAATCTAACAATAATCCTATTAGCTTTTTTTAAAATATCTATTATAAATTTAAACAAAATTACGAATGTACTTTTTTAGTTATTACCCTGACAGTTTCAATGACAATTTTTTGCTTAAGTTACAAAGTGCCATGGGATAATTAAAAAGAAAAAAATAATAAAATTATATACATACATAATATTTTTCAGCTAGATGATTCTGAACTTCAACTATTTGTGTATTATCTGCCCGCCAAAGGTGATAATTATGGTAGATATCTGCGTGGGGCTGAATTTACAAAACAAAAACTACGGATAATTGCAAATCTTGGCATTATGTATTTGCTGAAAGAACAATGGAACTGTAAAAAAGTAATCAACCCAATGAACAAGCTGGATTTATTTAATGCGTGCCCAAATTATGGGGAATTTTTGGACAAAATTTACGAATATTTTCTACGAGTGTATGCTGAAGGTAGAAACATTCATAAATTCAATAATACCCCTCCCCTGTGCTTGTTGTGTTAATTTATAATTGAAATAAGCGATTTTTTTGGACAAAATATGAATATTTCATAGAAATTTTCAATTATGCCATTTTAAGGTAATAATGAACCGGTGTCTTCGCTGTTGCCCGTAACAGTAAAGCCAAAATTCACGTTCGATTATATTGGAAATGTAGAAAATACTTTGCAATATGCCCTGTGGTATTTGAGTCGTTTTTCAGTGTTTTCTTTTTGTCCAAAAGTAAGCCCGGATAACAATTCCAGAACGGGAATGGTAAAACCAATTTACTTACAAAATGTGAATGAGTTAAAATATCCGAAAGACCATGACAAAATGTTGGCGAAAAAACGAAAACATTTTGACAAAATTTTGAAAGCAATGGCAGAAAAAGCGAAGAAAATGGTCAAAGAGAAGAATTACGAATGGAAGAATGACCAGCTAATTTTGGAATGGACCAATTTTTTCTGAGTTTGCCCGGCTAACATAGAGATGGCATTTAAAAGATTGTTCACATTTCTCGTAAACTGGGTGCTTGTGCGTTTATTATAAATTCCGCCATTTTTAAAGATTTTCTAAGAAAAATTGCTACTAACTTTGCCCAAACGCAATCAAATTGGTGCCGCGAAATTTGCGCCCCCGATATTTGCGCCCCGGGACAAAGCATAGGTCTAAGAACCAACTAAACTTAGATTTTTTCGTATCTTTCAATAGTTCTCGATGTACTCTATTGGTATGCCAAAAAAAAAAAAAAAAATGGGCTTTATTTTGAAAAAGTTATGATAAAGAGATTGTAAAATCTCGATTTTGCAGATTTTGGTGTTTTTCAGGTCCTAATTTTTTTTTTGTAACTTTACTAATTTTTTTTTATTTTTGGTACACTAATTGAACACATTAAGGGCATTCGAATGATTCTAAAAATCTTAAGTTTAGTTGGTTCTGAGATTTCCTCTGGGCATTGGGGCGCAAATGTCGGTTAACCATCAAATTAAACATTCCTGGTATTATCCGATAGCCCTTGATGGCTCTATTATCTAGACAAATCTCATAAAATTACACTTAGTTTTAAAAAATTGTTGCCAAAACCGCATTAAGTTGACAGAATTCTTAAAAATTTAATATATTTTTTCTGAAATTATGAAGCTTAATAGAGCCAATTAGCGGCTATGGGTCGATCGATACCAAAATGTTTTTAATTGGTTTTGAGCAAGGTTATGACGACTTATTGTGAGAAATCTGAAAAATGGCGGATTTATAAATCACGCCAGCACGGTTCACTGGATTAGCATTAGTTCTTGCTTTTCTTATAAATGGAAACGAATTAATAACCAATTGCGTCTGAACGAACTATTGAAAGAAACGCGGGAATCTTGTCGAAAATCCAACTTATTTTTGCTAACTTATTTGAAAAAACCCAAAAATTTTTCGAAAAATTTTTTGATAACATTTTTTCTTTCTAATGACCTTAGTTGTGTTAGGCGCTCGTTGCACTGTTTGCTAACATGACGAGGTTTTTTTTCTTTTCGTTTCTGTTTAGCTCTTTTCATGTCCTTGGGATGACCTTTTTACTGAAATTTTCTTTTTTGGTTTGCCCTTGATTTTCGTCTTTTTCTTACCATTGTCTTACTTTGTCTGTCCTTGAATTGTCCTTTATAAAATTTTGAATTGAAATTATATTCTTCGGCTTTGTGAACCGGATGCCTCTTTCAAAATTACCAGAATCAGCATCAATGGTCCCGCGGAAAAAAACCTGACACGATCAGGTCTTGTTCCGATATGGAATTCGAACAAATAGGGAAAAATATTTTCACCTTTTTTCGGAAAATTTTTTGGAATTTTCTACAAATTTTTTTGGAAATTTTTGCGACGAGATTTTGTCTCGGTGAGATCTCGGGTGGCGAGATTTCGTCCTATCCTCTTGATTTTGACCTTTTTTGTGGGAGAGGGTGGGGCGGGAATTTGGTTTTTTGACTACAACAATAGAGTTTTTTTCCATCAAGCATTGGAGAGGTAATCAAAATTTTAAAATAATTTCAAGTCGGTTGTTTTCCGAGAGGCAAGCTCGTTCCCTCAACCACACGGCAAAAAAAAAACTCAGTTCATTTTCCAAAAATTCTCAAGATTTTCAACAAAAAATGAGATGAGATACTTTTGTTTTTTGCGCAAATCACTGGCGGAAAAAACACAACATGTCGTAAAAAAAATTTTAAATATGTATCTAACTCAGGGCAGGGATTCGTCCTTTATTTTAAAGGGCGTCCTTTATTTTTGGCATTTATCCTTTGAAAATTTGAAGCGTCCTTTGTTTCAAAGATGTCCTTTGAAAACGGTGCTTTTTGCCCAAAAATGTAAAAAATGTTCATTTTTAAGCCAAAATCCATTAGCAGATCTGACCCAAATTGTCAAAAAATTTCCCCGGCGTCGCCTATCGGCCCCCCCGCCGCCCGCTTGGTGAATGAAAAAATTAAACATTTGAATAAAAAACGCAAATAATAAATTTTTCTTGTGTCCTTTGAATTCGCAAATTCTCCCCCTTATTTCCTTTGAAATCATCTTATTGGTCCTTTGAAATAGAGCTCGACCGATCCCTACCCTAGTTTAGATGCTAAAATTGCTCCAAAAATATTCAGAGAAAATGTGACTACACTACTTCTCTCATTAAGTACTCTATCCGTAAAAAAAATAGGTAAACCCCTAAAAATCCTGTCCCTAATGATGACAAAAAATAAAAGATTTGCTGTGGAATTATTTTATAAATAATAAGAAGATCATTTAGTTTTTTTAGTTTGTCTTAGCAGAGTGAGAAAGAAGGAAAAATATATATATAGAGAGAAGGAAAAAGGAAAAAATGATGCAAATTTCGAAACGCGAAACGAAATTTCGCCCAGCCCTGGTGCCGACAGGCGCCGCGGGAATTTTTTTTTTAACAAATAATAAGAAATGACTTCAAAAAATTGTAAAAATACTAATATTTTCTTATTTTTTTACCTCTAAGTAAGAAATAAGGATCCTAGCAAAAGTGTTGGATGTAGTAAGAGTATTAAATTTAAGCAAGACAACACCTTCATAAGAAAAGCAGAAAGGCTGATATTTTTGATTGAATCTTCCAAAAATTAATTACGAATATTTGATTGACCATTTGCTTTTAATAAAAATGGTTTAAAAAAAAAAAATTCTTAAAAAACAGAAAAATCGGAAAAAACCGTGATTTTTTTCGGTTTTAGCCTTTTCGGTTTTAGCCTTTTCGGTTTTTTACGGTTTTTTAAGCGAAACCGACCGACCGAGAATTTTTTTAGCTTTTTCGGTTTTTTTTCCGGTTAAAAACCGAAACCGTTCGACCGACCCTTTTGTCCGAACTCTAGTACATACATATGTAATATATGTACAAAAACCCCCAAATATGTAAATAAAAGTCATGTTTTCATGTGGAAATATATAATTTATAAGAATCCACGAAAAAAATATGTGTTTATATAAAATTCCCTGCCCTATTAATTAACATAGTCTGTCTGCTGTTAGTTTTATAACAATGATTTATTAAAATATGATATTTTAATTTATGGGTACATTGTAATACATATATCAAACCAAAAAAAAACAACTAATATTTGTTAATTCCATGCCCTTTTTTCTAGGGCTTTAAATTTTTTTTTCGTTGATTTTGATTTAGTGCTTTTGTTATTTTTTCGAACTCTTGCATAAAACTTTAGCCTCTTTGAGCCGTAATTATTATAGCTATAATTTTATTGTAAAAATATTAAAAATGTCATTTTTTTTAAAATTAGCGAAAACTGTAAAATTACAAATTTTTTGGCGAGTGTTTGAAGATATTATCTGGTTGAGACATTCAAACGAAAGGCCGGGGAATTTTGAAAAATTCCCAATCGAAATACAGTAATGCACCCGGATAAGATTTCGGATTAAAAACCCTGTTGCTTTAGACTCCTGATCCGGTGACTCTTAGCAAAAAATACCCGGATCAGGGTCCCAGAAAAACCCTCTCACCTCGTTTGGCAAGCAATATTTTTAAATAAATATTAAAAAATAAACAAAAGTTATGGCATCAAAAAAAGAAAGAAATTTCCCCAATTTTTCAAATCGATCAGTTCAATGGGCACGCATTTCGGCTGACCGAGCCAAACAGATTCATCCGTTCGGTCAGCTCATCCGCCGTCAGCTCTTCCATGGCCTTGTTGGCTCCACCAGCAACAGCCCCAATTGACGGAGTACGAAGACGGCGCTGCTTTTTGCCAATGCCCAAAATGCGCATGCAACCGACGAATGGTTCTAAAAAACGATTAAAAATAAAAAAAAATAAATTAAGGGAAAGGTGGCAAAAAATATTAAAAAAAATTGTTTTAAACGCCAAATTCCAACCAAAAAAAAAAATGAAATCAGTGCCATGTCGCAAAAGGGATGCACGGCTATACTTTATTTAGGATGTGGTAAGTTTACCCGTAAATTTAAAGATTTTAAGTGTGCTTTTTTAACACTTTTTGAAAATTAATTTTATTTGACGTTGTAACAGGATACCATAGTGCCATAATTCATTCTTTTTTCCACCTAAAGCAAGTGTTGGTAAAGTCTAGCCAAGGTATTCATAAAAAAAAAGAATGAAATAATAAAAAAAAAACTAGATTGGTTCAAACTTGGGCATGAATGGTCGATTCAGTGCATTCAACAATTTTATTGAAAGGAACAATTTCGAGAACATTGAGTGGTGAATTGGCATTTGAATGGGTCAACAAATACGCATTTGGCATTTTTGTGGTATTAATTTTAAATTTGAATTTAAAATTGATGCCAATTTGTGTGCTCAAAAATTTCTGTGAACAATTGAAAAATGCCAAAAACATTAAAGAAAGCGGAAAAAATGCATAAGTTGCACAAATTTGGCATTGACATTAATGGCATCATAATTGGCCAAAGAGACCTAAAATTGCCAAAATATGAATTTTTGACTGAACAAAATCAAGCAAACATTGAACATTTTTGTCTAATACTAATTTGCTATTGGGCATGTTTTTACAGACTAACTATCAGTGGAATGAGTACACACAGGGGTGGAATTTTGACCTCGTTACTCGTGATTACTCGTGTTTTTGTACTCGTTATATCTTTTCGGCTTTCCATAATTTCGAACTTTATATGTACTAATACATTCATGAGACCAAGCTTTTGAATGATACCAAGATTGTAGGAATTGATTAACCAAAAAGAAAGTTATGGTCCATGAAACTCCATAAAAGTTTTGCGCCAAGATGGCCGCGCCAAAATGGCTCTGCGCCAAGATGGTCGCGCCAAAATAGCTCTGCGCCAAGATGGCCGGCCAAATAGCTGCGCCAAGGTTACCCGTCCCGTTAATTTTAGCTTCTTTTTACTGTCATTTTCTGTCCCTCTTCTATCCTATAT
>JBDPZO010000004.1:3688460-3832093 GCA_039877585.1 Heterodera filipjevi | reverse complement strand
CACTCTCTGCCTTTGTTAAGTATTCGTATTCCGTATTTTCAGGATACCATAGGACCGTTAATTCATTGTCCCTCATCTTACCAGCTGTGTCCAGCCCACGCAGCTTGGTGTCCTTTGGCACACCGTCCAAATACACGGGTCCTTGGTGCTTGTCTCCCCGTTGTCTTCTTCTCATAATGTGCAATTGCTTTTCCGTCCACATTCAGCGTGAGCATTTTTTGTTTTATGATCTAAAATGAAGAAAAAATAAATTCGATGATACTTCTTTATTGGCCATTTTCGATTTTTTTACACTTTTAAGAAATGCAGTTCAATCCCGGTTCTATTTTTTTTTAATAGTCCCATTCATTCTCCAGTGTATTATAATGACCGTAAAAATAATCCCGAGGTGCGAAAATGCCAAAACCAAAACCCGGTTTTTGAGTTGCTTAGTTTGCTTCAAAACCCGTTTTTTTTTTAATTTTAATTTCCGCACCTCAGAACTATTTTTATGGCCATTTTAATACATTGGAGAATGCATGACAATTTTTTAAAAAATCAAAACCGGGATCTGAACTGCACTACACCCAAAATTTTTCATGCTAACAAAATTTGGTTGGATGGGAGGAGGTAAAAGTTAAACCTGTTGATTCTGCCCAAAATTGAAATTGGGCCCATGGTGCAACCCATGGAAGTTGATGAAGGGGTCTTCATCGTTGAATAAGTTTTGTCGTTGTGCTCCATCTTCAACGCCCAATCTTCTGCGACGGGCTGGGGCTGTTCTCCCCCATCGTCGTATTGAGAGATAAAATGAAAAAAAGCGGCAATAAATCATTTATAACAAAAGTTTGGCATTCTGTTGTTACCTTTAAATTACTTTATTTCTCTACCATTTATCTCATTTGGCCCACTGTCTCTTTATTTCTATTTTGAGAAAAATATCCAACTCTTCTATGCTCATAATTTTTGATGCATGGCTCAATTTCATCATCTAATTTTCACCATCTATAGAAAATTAAGTTCTGCATCGATGATAGGTCGAAAAAATTCAAAAATAGGTCATTTTGAACAAAAAACTAGAAGCAAATTTCTTTTTCTCTTTTTATGACGTACTATTTTCTTATCTCTAACTTTAAAAAAAACAGCCACCAATTGTGACAAGAAAAAAGAAACAGTTAACGCATCAGGGATGCCGCCGATCTCAGATTTGAAAAATCGGAAATCGGAAAACCGGAATTCCGATGCCCAAATTTTTTTCGGAAATCGGAATTCCGACCCCAAAAACATTGAAAACGGCGGCATCCCTGTAACGCATGCAGCCCAATGAAAACGAAAATACATCTTTGTGATGTTGAGCACGTAAACCATAATAAATGGTCATCCAGCAACACCAAGTGTCACGAAAATGGCACATAAGTCACTATACAACAACAAATGCCACCATTCCCATCGTCGTCACTGCTATTGCAACTGTCAACATTAAAACTGCTGGACATGGCAACATTGTGGTCATGTCGGTTGACTCTTCTTCTTCGGCTACTACTGCTGTTGTTGTTCATGCCATTTTTGGGGTGGTAGTGACAAATTTAGTGAACAAATGGGCAATGGGTCGCTTGAAAAATGAAAATGACAAAAATCAGCGGGGTCTTGTCAAAAAAAAGAAATTTTTTTTTCTGGTAAGTCCTTTTTGTCCAATTCCGAGTCCCGAATTCAAACCATAAGTCGAAAATCATCTTTAAAAACGATTTTTAAGCAAAAAAGGTGTATAAAATAGTCTTAGATAATTTGATGATTAGGGTTGCAACCCCGACCCCGGAATTTTAGTTCCGGGCCCTGCCGCTTAAAACCCTGTTTTCTAAAAAATCACAGGGCCGGGTCGCCGGGCCCTGAAAACCGTGCAGGGCCCGGCCCTTTCCAGTCTCTATTAAAAACCCCTCAAAATTGTTCCCTTTTATGCAAGATTTGTTAGCAAATACACTCAAATTTTCAAAAATTTTCCCGCGGGCGCATATCGGCACCGCCGACCCTCCCTTTTTTCGAAATAAAATTTAATGTCTTATTTCAAGTCGAACAATAACAAAATACGTAAGTAACAAACTTGCTGAAAACGTTTAAATGACATTTTTGTGTTGTAATAAAATTGGCCTGAAATTTGTTAACTGTCTTGTTGCAAGGCGAAAAAAAACGAAAAACCCGACCCCGACCCTGACATTTGTCAACCTCGACGTCGCGGTTGCAAACCGAATTTCTTTTTTCTTTTCATTTGTCCAATAAAATCATTATCAACTTTACATTTAAAACCATCCAATTGAAATATCAAAAAAGAAGAAAAAAAGATTGCTTTTCCAGCAATTGGTTGGGTTTTAACCGAACCGGCCTGTTTCGCTCTCGGTCGTGGTCGATTCAGTCTAAAGATTTTCAGAAAGCAACATTCTTCCGATTTTTAAAAATAATCTCAGCCAAAATAATAATATGGGATCATTGACTGTCAGAAATATAGAACATTCATTGATATATTAAAAAAAAAGGTGAATTTGGACAAAATTTCACAAAATGATTGATCCGACATTATGGCTTTGTCAAACAGATCAGTCATTAAATCCCATTTTTACATATTTTATAATGATCACTCATTGTTACAAAATTTCTTTTTTCATTGTTTGGCATTTTAAATTGTTGGCAAAAAGTGCAAAAATTGCATATAAATTGGCTGAGTGTGCATTACAAGCTATCATTCCCCATAAAAAAATCCACCCAATGAATTATTTTATTTTATTTTCCATTTTATTATTTTTTTATTTAAATGTAAAGGAACTTTCTGCAATTTCTCAGAAAAAAAATATGAAAACAAACCCAAGAGAATTAGTAATTTTTGGGTTATATTACCTTTGGCTCTATTTTATGTTACCTATTTAGAAAATGAGTATTTTTTAATCCGGAGGTCTAAATTTTCAAAATGCGGTTTTGATGGTTTGGGTTTTGGAATTTTCTGATAGCTTTAACATAAAAAAATTCAAATTGTCCCAATTTATGTATATTAATGGCGTAATAAAAAATTATTTAATATAGTCAACTTTATGTAATCGCATAATTCAAATAATTCAGAAATGGTTGGCCTCTCATCAAAATCATTTCTTATTTTATTATTTTTGCTTTCTTTAAGAAAAAGTCATCAAATTTTGCCAAAGCCATGGAGAAAATTGTCGGAGGAGGTAAAAAAAAAATTTGAATGGAAATAAGCTAATAATATTAATTAAATTGCTTTTTCAGATGTGCCGTTCAAGCGGGAAAAATGATGGTTGGATTTAACAACAAATTTTTACACTGAAATGAACTCAAGTGGAAAAATTGACTACTTTTATTTTTCAAATTGCTCAAAAACCAATTACCCTTATTTTTTGCAGGAAAATTTGGAATTTCAAAAGGATGAAAATTATCAAAATTTACAAAATTTCGCCAAATTTCTGCCAAATGAAAGAAGCCCAGGCATTGAAGAAATGGCAACAAAAATGATGGAATCTGTCACCAACACTGCCTGGATTTTCAAGCGATATTTTTGACAAAACTGGTCAAAAAATCCAAAATTTGACCTATCTTAATGCCAAAAATCAGGATATGCCGCTAAAATTGTAGAATATTTAACGAAGAGATACAAAATGTTTCTTGCATTAATTAAAGGTTAGTAATTAAATATGATTTTTCATTAGAGGAAACTAGTTTTGTAAGGGTTTTTTAAATTTGTTTCGGGGACAGAAACATATTTTCCTTATTGCAAGCTTTTCTGAAGCGTTTTGTCTTTATTTCCCAACCGGTCCCGAAGGGCCCTGTGGAAGCGCCGGGTGCGCTTCAACACTGGCGCCAGAGCAGGTGGGTTGGGGAAGCGTTGGGGAACTATAAGTTGGGGAAACTTTATGGCTTATTCTAAGATACAACCATACACCTCAGGGCTTTTCGGGCACTTCGAAGCCTAAGCCTATCACTAAACATAACCGAACCCCTAAGGGCCCCTCGGGCCCTTCGAAGCCTAAGCCTAATCCTAAACATACCCGAACACCTCAGGGCCCTTCGAAGCCTAAGAATATCCTAAAACTACCCGAACACCTCAGGCCCTTTGGGGCCCTTGAAATATATATCCTAAAACCTCCCCTACCTCCCGTACCCTCCCCTGCCACCCCCCCCCCCCCCCTCCCCCTCCCTCCCTCCCCCTACCTCTCTCTACCTCCCCGTACCCCCCTACCTCCCTACCCCTACCCCCTACCATCCCCTACCTTCCCTTACCTCCTCTACCTCCCGTTACCTTCCCCTATCTCGCTCTCCACCCCTTCCCTCCCCCTACCTCTCTCTACCTACACATACCTCCCTACCTCATCTACCCCCTAACCCCTCCCCCTACCATCCCCTACCTCCCTTACCTCCCCTACCTCCCGTTACCTTCCCCTATCTCCCTCTCCACCCCTTCCCTCCCCCTCTCTCCCCCTACCTCTCTCTACCTCTCTCTAACCTCCCCGTACCTCCCTAACTCCCTACCTCACCTACCCCCTACCATCCCCTACCTTCCCTTACTTCCCTTACCTCCCCTACCTCCCGTTACCTTCCCCTATCTCCCTCTCCACCCCTTCCCTCCCCCTCCCTCCCCCTATCTCTCTCTACCTCCCCGTACCCCCGTACCTCCCTACCTCACCTACCCCCTACCATCCCCTACTCCCTTACCTTCCCTTACCTCCCCTACCTCCCGTTACTTCCCCTATCTCCCTCTCCACCCCTTCCCTCCCCCTATCTCTCTCTACCTCCCCGTACCTCCCTACCTCACCTACCCCCCTAACCCCTACCCTTCCATCCCCTACCTTCCCTTACCTCCCCTCTCTTCTACCTCCCCGTACCCCCCTACCTCCCTACCTCACCTACCCCCTACCCCCTACCCATCCTACCTTCCCTTACCTCCTCTACCTCCCGTTACCTTCCCCTATCTCGCTCTCCACCCTTCCCTCCCCCTACCTCTCTCACCTACACATACCTCCCCCTCATCTACCCCCCTAACCCCTCCCCTACCATCCCCTACCTTCCCTTACCTCCCCTACCTCCCGTTACCTTCCCCTATCTCCCTCCTCCACCCCTTCCCTCCCCCTCCTCCCCCTACCTCTCTCTCCCTCTCTCTACCCCCCGTACCTCCCCCTAACTCCCTACCTCACCTACCCCTACCATCCCCTACCTTCCCTTACCTTCCCTTACCTCCCCTACCTCCCGTTACCTTCCCCTATCTCCCTCTCCACCCCTTCCTCCCCCCTCCCCCCCCCTATCTCTCTCTACCTCCCCGTACCCCCGTACCTCCCTACCTCACCTACCCCCTACCATCCCCTACCTTCCCTTACCTTCCCTTCCACTCCCCTACCTCCCGTTACCTTCCCCTATCTCCCTCTCCACCCCTTCCCTCCCCCTATCTCTCTCTACCTCCCCGTACCTCCCTACCTCACCTACCCCCCTAACCCCTACCCCTTCCATCCCCTACCTTCCCTTACCTTCCCTTACCTCCCCTACCTCCCGTTACCTTCACCTACCTTACCTTAATTCTCTTTTGGCTTCCATATTCTCCTTCAAACCCTAGTCTAACAATTTGATGAAAAGCCATATGGGGGACCCTCCAAATAATAGTGTAAAATTTTGGTCATACCCAAGGGGGACCCTATTGAATTACAAAGAGACAAAAACAGCAATGCCAAATAACAATGTTTGACAAAATTCTTGTTTTTTTACGCAAAACATGTTAACAACACACGCACACCAAAACAAAAAATTTTGTAAAATTCCGGTTAACGGTGCAAACATGTTGTAAAACATGTGTTTCCGGTTCAAACATGAAAAAAACAATGTTTGGGAGAAATCAAAAAGAAGTGTTTTCCGGTAAAACGGAAAAGATTTCTGGAAAACCTAAAAGCGGCGTGTTTCCCGAATTTTAACAGGGAAAACTGAAAATAACATCTTTTTCCGAAAACCATAGGGGGACCCATTGGATTGAATAAAAGATTCCGGAAACACGTGAAATTGGCGTGTTTTCGGAATTTGAACAGGAAAAATCTTCAAATTTTGATTTTCTCCAAATTTGACCATTTTTTGCAACTTCCACAAGGTCTAACACAGGTAGACTTGGTCTTACAGCTCCAATTTTTTTTGTAAAATCCGACTCAGAGAGCTCTACAATAAGCTAAGCGACACCGAGACTCTAACACTTCAGCTTCCCGAGATATAAGACGACAACCGTGTTTTAACATTTGTTGCTGAGAAGCCATATTTCAAAAAAATTCCAAGATAGATAACGAGAGGAAGGTCATAGAGCGTGTAAGGGCCGGAGGTCAGAGAGGCTAGCGCAAAGTGAGACATTTGCACTCTTTTTGCATGTTTGACATGTCTACACGAAGTTTATTACCATTTCCGTGATCTAATTCTATTAAACCCGGCTCCGTGTTTCCGTGATGTAACCCTATTAAAACCGTTCCGTGATTTTAAACCAAGGTCATTCCGTATTTCTATCTTCCCTCGATCCGGTTCCGTGATTTTAAACTAAAAGGTCATTCTGTGATTTCTATCTTCTCCTCGGTCGGTTCCGTGATTTAAACAAAGGGCTTTTCCGTGATTTCTATGTTCTACTTGATCCGTTCCGTGATTTTTAAACAAAACAGTATTTTCAGTGACAAACTTTTTTTTCTTAAAATTTTGACTTTTCTTAAATTTTCGCATGTCTCCTGCCTCTACTAATTAAAATAGATTTTCCATCGTTTTACTTTTCCAAATTTTCACCGTTGAGCCGCCAGAATCCCTGCGTAGCACCCAGAATCCAAGAATTCCGAAAAAATCATGAAAATTTTTAGGCTCGAAAAATTTTCAAATAACACTTTTCTAAGCCTTTTTGGGCCGCTGAAAACGATGCTAATTTTTTTATTTTTCCATCCCATCGTCAAACACCGCGAATCCCTACGTTTCACATTTATCACGGATTCTAAAAGCAGGGCAAAAAGGTACTAAATTTCTAAAAGGCCGTTGCATCCCTTTTTCGAGTATTTCCCGAACCCGTACCCTGACATATTATATATCATTTGAAAGAGCAGAGTTTGTAGATGTGCACAAACCTTTTGTTTTTTCAATTCCCTCAATTTAAAGCATACTTATGATGCTTTTCGTGCCGCGCGCCAAAAATTTTTGGAAAATTTTACAAAAATTTTCTGAAGAAATTTTTTTCTAGGCCAAAATTTCAAAAACGCTTTCCGCTACTCGATGCAGAATCCTTAAAACCATAGGTCGGCTTTTGCTACGAACCGATTCGACCACTTTGAAGAGAGTTATTCACACAAATGTCCCTTCATACATTTTTCCTCTTATAGAGGAATATTTCATTGTTTTGTCCATGTGCTCATCTAATTAGTCAAAATTTAATTTTTTTTTTTTTTGTTTACATTTAATGAATTGAAGAAATTAAAATAATAAAAAAAGTTCGGTTTGTAAATTTGATGTACCATATTTTGTGTATTTTTCCCATTCTTTTGAAGTTTTATCACATATTCTGCTAATTTTGTGCTTTTTTATTTTCAAGAGAACCATTTTTGCCATATGTTCAATACAATTTTATCACCACCACCACCGCCACAATAAATGGCATCAAAAAGGGCAGCCGACGAAGGAGAAAAGAGTCCCCGAGTACAACCTTTACCTGATGGTGGACATCATGCCATAACAATTCCTGATGACATTGGATGTTGCAACGGATTTACCAACAATTGTGCGAGTTTTGCCAATATGGCAAATTCTGTTTTATGTGGCTGCCTTTTTCTGTTCTCTTTTTGCCTTTGGTTTTTTTTTGCGTTATCAAATTTGTTGTTTTTGAATCAGCTACAGTTGTAACTGCTCTTCGCGATGCCTGCTTTTTCTCTTTTCTTCTGGCTTTGGTTTTCATCTTCATAGGTTGCAAAAATCTTCAAATGATGATTAGTCATTTCTGCGAATTTCTTTTTTGTTTTCTTTGTTTAACATTTTGAATTTGGTGGCATTGTTTATTGTAAAATTTAACGAACAGACTAATCAGTAGTGATCAACCATAATTCCAGAAAAATTGTTTTTTTTTTGGCATTTTCGTCTTTTCATCCAATTGTTTTATCAATGTCAAATGCAAATTTGTGGGAAAAAACAGGGCAAAAAATGCCGAAAAATTGTTCAATACAGTGTATATTTCTCAAAAATTCTTAAATTGAACCTTAAACACATAAAAAGGGAATTTATAAAAATGAAGAAATTTTGCTCAATATTAGTGCTGGGCGAAAGGGAAAAACCCGAAACCCGAAACCGAAAATCAAACCCGAAAACCGAAATCGAAAGCCCAAAAAACGGAACCGAAACCGAAGACAGAAATTTTTTAAAATTTATGGAACATAACACGAATTTTTATTAAACGCATCATTCACAACCAATCATTAGAGGTGCGCCGTGATTCACGGTCACGGTCACCGTTAATTTCACGGGTTTTTTCGATCACCGGTCACGGTTCACGGGGTCTATTCACGGTTTTACGTGAAAATTTACACTGGATAAAATTGGAAAATTTGCGGAATTTTTATTTTCAAGAATAATTGCTGAGAAAAATTAGGAAAAAGGAATGCAGGAGACAAATTGAAAAATTTTGGGTTAAGTCTGAGGTTCTCATATGTTCTGATTTATCAGATTTGTTCTGATTCCAGCCCATTGTTTTTATTTTGTTCTGATTCTTACTTTGGGGTAAAAAATGAGAAAATATTACTAATTTTTACACTTTTTTGAAACGCTTCATTCAATTTCGTTAAAAAATTTTCCCGGCGGCGCCTGTCGGCACAACCGGGCCCCTTTTATCGTAGGGTTTCTCAAAATTTATTCCAAAATTAGATATTTTTAGGTACAAATTTGTTACCCAACAAATACAATAATTTCAAATTTTCCCTGGCGGTGCCAATTGCACCATTCAAAATTAGATTTTATGTCTCTTTTCAAAGCCAACAGCTAAAAGTCCAGTCCCAAATTGCTCAAAATGGTTATGGTAATGAAAAATAGAATATTTGAACTCATTTACTCAGATAAATTGATGTACAATTGCTGCGCATTCATTTTGCAAAAATTAATAATATTGTTTCATTTAAATAGGTGTTCCAAAGGGCCAAGGTTCGCCATTTGGCTGAAATTTTTTAACTAAAACTAGGGGGTTAGGTTTTCAAAAAAACTAGAGGGTAAGGTTCAATTAGGGTTTTTGGCTCTACTGCATTTTAAACGGGACCGCTCGGTTCGGCGCGCTCAGTTCGGCGCCCTGGGCGCCGAACTGAGCGCGCCGAAAAACTCGCGTCGAACCGAGCGCGCCGAACTGAGCGCGCCGGACCGAGACCGACTGATTTTATAAGTCCAATCAAAATTTTATGAGTCCAATCAAAAATTTAAGGTGTACATAATAAAATTCATTAAACTTGGGAGAAAAAAGTTTATTTTATTTCTACAATAATTTTCGATTGGACTCATAAACATTTGATTGTACTCATAAAATGCAGTAGCGCCGGGTTTTGTCTATTTTTGGCTTGGGGCCCAAACGCCCCCGACCTGTTCCAAATGTAATGCCAACCAAATGAATTAATTAATTGGTTTTCTGTCCTCAAATTCAAATATTAATTGAGTAGATATTTTTGGCCAAGAACTCAATCTTTTGGGGGTGCGTTTTAGGTGTTGGGCCCATCATTAGGGGTGTACTTTTCTTTCGAGTAAACCGAAATTTTCAACCCGAAACCGAAATCGAAAGCAGGAGCCATAAATTTTTCCCGGGTGCCGCCGACCTTGATCTGATTGATGCAAAATTTGTTACCAAAATACACCCAATTTTCAATTCTGCACCGCCGTCCCTTTCCTTTTTCGAAATAAAAAAGAAAAAATCTTATTTCAAAGCCGAATAACTATGAAATTTTTTTTACATATTTAAGAATGCTGCAAAAGATGCAATTTTAAGGAAGCTTATTTTAAAACAGGGTTGGGATTCGTCCTTTATTTAAAGGGCGTCCTTTATTTTTGGCATTTATCCTTTGAAAATTTGAAGCGTCCTTTGTTTCAAAGATGTCCTTTGAAAACGGTGCTTTTTGCCCAAAATGTAAAAAATGTTCTTTTAAGCCAAAATCCATTAGCAGATCTGACCCAAATTGTCAAAAAATTTCCCCGGCGTCGCCTATCGCACCGCCTCCGCCCCCCCCCCCCGCTGGTGAATGAAAAATTAAACATTTGAATAAAAAACGCAAATAATAAATTTTTGTTGTGTCCTTTGAATTCGCAAATTCTCCCCTTATGTCCTTTGAAATAGAGCTCGACCGATCCCTACACTGTTTTAAAAGATGTTTCTTATTTTTGTCCCTAAATCCTTATTTTGAACCAGCAATGTCCTTATTTCCGAAAATATTTATCTGCCACCCCGATATAGTATTTTTAAATAAATTCGTAAAGTAATTTAAAATTCTTTAAAAAATAGCAATAAAATAAAGCATTGCCACGAATTATGTTTAAGCTATGCCAACCTATGTGAATGTGGAGGGTAAAATTGACAATTCATGGTCACAAATTTTGGCATCCTTCCATTAGGCATATGATGTGCATTTTGTTGCCCACCCTTTGTGGCGTGGCCCCACAAATTTAGCACTTTGTAAGATTTTCTGCCCAAAATGGGAGCCCTCTTTTATGGGATACCTTTGTGAATGTGGAGCAGCAATATTGGCATTTCATCCCGTCAATTGGGGGAATGCCCTTCTCGTTTATACATAATGATGGGCATTTTATTGCCCATCCATCGATTGTGGCATGGCAGCCAATCCCAATTTTCAAATCCATGGGTTTTCTTACCCAAATTGACTGGTTTAAATTGACGAGGTTATCGCGTTGAATTTTGATTTGTTGAAATAGAAAATGCGCGTTGGCATGTCACGGCGTATGCTTAAGCTTGTGCCAATTTTGGTGAGTGTTGGGGTGGCAAAGTTGGCATTTTCTCTACATGAATTGTGGCATGCCCTCACATTGGGTGGAGAAAGGCATTGGCATAGTGCAAAATGGGACGTTGTTATATTTCTCATTAAACAACCACAAAATGCATGACACGCCCATTTTCTTGGCATATGCCAAAATGAAGAGTCATAAAATTGTGTGTATTTAAACGCAGCCAAAATTCACTAATTTCATTCAGTCCTTATCATTTGATTCATTCAGCCCAATGATGAACTACTGTATGCACTGCAAATCCATCGCATTTTTTGCTTTGTTCACGCTGTTCGCATGGACTAAATTAACGGATCGAAATGAACACAGAAGTGAACAACGGTAAAATATATTTTGAAAAAAACAAATTAGCAAAATTACATTAGCTATAATTAGGTTTAACATGGATTGCGCCGATCTTCGGTTACAAAGACCGCAAATCGAAAAACCAAATTCCAACCTCAAAAAACATCAGTTATATTTCCGACTTTTCTTCAAATTACCGGAAACGTTTATTCCGAAACCCCAATTTCTTTCGGAATCCCAGAATCGGAATTCCGGTTTAAAAAAAACATCGGAAATTGCGACATCCTAGTGATATGACATTGATAAACTAGAAAGAATTTTTCACTTTTTTTAAACAGAAAATGCTACATACCCAAAATTATCTATATTTCCTTCAAATAGATAATTTTTGAAGAAAAACTCTCTTAAAATGCAAATTTTTCATTTTTCCCTTCCCCAAACACTCAATCCCTTGAAAACTTTCATTTTTTAAAATCAGGAATTGCAATTTTTGGCAAATTCATCAAAATTTTTTTTTAAAATTACCAGAGGCTCATGACTTGGCATATTTCTTAAACCCAAAATGAATGGCTTTTCCATTATCGAAAAGTATACCCTTAAAACTAAGAATTTTTTCTAAAAAATGTTCCCTCTAATATTAACCAGGTTTGAGAGTTTTTTATAACAAATTTACTATTAAGTTTGCCTTTTCCTCTAATACTCGCAAATTATTAGTGACGTTCGGACCCGAAAATTTCCCGAGACTCGAGACCGAGACTGACCCGAGACTCGAGGCCGAGACGAGACTTGACCCCGAGACTCGATACCGAGACCGAGACGCAAAAAAACCCGAGACTTTTCTCGAGTCGACACTCGAGACCGAGACTTTTTTCAAAATTTTCTTACGCACTTAAAAATTCAAAAAAAAAAAATCACGTAAAGGTCTGCAGTAGATATTTTGAAAATTTTTGCCCGGTTTTTGCCCTATTTTCGAACTTGCTCGCCCAGTTTTGGGTTTTGCCAAGGACATCCCTGTCCCCCCGCGTGCCGATAGGCGCCGCCGGGAAAATTTTTGAAATTGGATGTATTTAAGAACACTTTTGAAGAAAAAATAAATAAAATTTATTTAAAATTGGCATGATGTCTTTTATTTATTCAAATTTAAAATTCAACCCAATTTAATGTTTTGCTAGCTAAGGAAAAAGCCAATCTTTAGGGGTGTAAGAAAGTCTCGTTTTTCGAGACTAAAAACTCGAGACCGAACCGAGACCGACACCCGAAAAAAACCGAGACTTTTCTCGAGTCGAGACTCGAGACCGAGACTCTCGAACATCACTACAAATTATGTTGCTCTTTGCCAATTTTGGTGTGCTATTTTTAACTGTTTTCTTGACTTTTTGCGACTTTTTTATGACCTTTTTAATCAGAGGTCGCATTGAAAATTTTCCGAAATAAGGACCTCGCAGGTAAAAATCAGGATTTGGCAGGATGCACGCAATGCGTTTGCGCAGTGCGTTTGCGTAAATTTTTTTCGAATTGCGGCATCCTCTTAATAACCAAATCGCTTCAAAAAATTGTAAAAACAACCATTAATTTTTTTTTACCTCAGAGTAAGAAATAGGACAAAATAAGGATCCTATGCTCAAATAAGGACAATCCTTATAAATAAGGACAAATGCGACCTCTGTTTTTAATGGACTTTTTGGAATTTTTTATGACTAAAAATTCGGGCCCTAATTAATTATAAGTAAATGGTACTATTTTTTATATTAACCTCAGATGCGTTGAAAACGGTGGATGAATTCATCAATTCTGCATCAGAAGCTTGGACAAAGTCGGCGAGTGGAACTGACCCAATTTGCTAATTGATGGTTAAAAACGATGCGATTGGCTTTGTGTGCAATGAAAAATTGTTGTTGAAATGGATGAGAATTCTCAAAAATTATGTGAAAAATTGAAAAATGCAACTAATAGTAGCAGATGAAAAGGAATTGGTCACCCAAATGGAAATGAAATGAAAAAGTTGACCAAAAGCAAATTCAGCAAATCATAGCCAAAAATGGGAACCTAAGCGAAGAAAACAAAGAAACGTTGGCACAACTTTGGGGCCATTCAACATGCCATGGGAAGATTTGTTGTTTCGCGCAAGGTAAAATGGGTTTCCTTTGCACCAATTTTCTAAAACTTATTCACATAGGCCCATGTAGGGGTGGGGGGGGGGGTAGAATTGACAAAATTTTAAAGTCTTACCCCAAATTTTGGGAGCCTAATTGCTAAGACCAAAAATGCACACAAATTTGAACATTTTCGCAAAAAAACATCAAATTTTTCCACAAGAACTTCCTTTTTCCGTGAACAGAATAAGAAGAAAAAAGCAGGAGATATGCTATAAAATAACTGAGGAGGACGCTAACACTGTGCTTTCTTGTTTGGGGTATTGGTAACGATTGGATGTGCTTGTATTGGTGATTGTACTTGGTATCTTACTCGCCATGACCATACAGCTCTTTTAGCTACTACTATCACCTATCTGCGTGTCCGTTCTTTTTGGTGTTTTATCTTGGTTGGGTCGTCCCTGGAGGAACAACAACTAGAGTTACGGAAAAGTTGATGGTGTTGAGTAGGGTTGGTCACGGTCGGTTACCGAACCGCAAACCGAACCGAAAACCGGCCTTTTGGGCCAAAAACCGAAACCGAAAACCGGGGGTAGCAAAATCGGCCTAACCGAAAACCGGGGGGACCGGTTTCCGGTTTCGGTTTGAAACAAAAAAAAGTACACCCCTAAGAATGGGACTTTCAATGAAGATGTTTTAGTAAAATTTTGATGGAAAGTTGCACCAATTTGAATTTCTTTGTTCGTTTTTGTGAGTAAGTCGTGGTTCAGTTGGTTTTCTTCCTGTTCCTGTGAAAAATTGATTTGGTACTATGCCGCCATGCAGAATTCATTTAATTTTATTATAACAAATTACTGCCCATTTTATTATTTTTTTTTTAATTTTCTTCCTTTAATAAGCAATTTTAATTTGTTTGTGTTAGTTTCCCTTAACAAATCTGACCAATATCTGGGTTGTAGATGTCCTTTTTTTAAAGAAATGTCCTTTTTTCTTGCTGTGAGGTAAAAAAAGAAGAAACATACATTTTTTATAATTTTTAAGCGATTTCTTAGCTTTTTTTCAAAATTTTTCCCGGCGGCGCCTATCGGCACCACCGGACCCCCACTCGCGTAGGATTTCTCAACATTTATTTAAAACCCCCTCAAAAATTTGTTTGTCAAGATTTGTTACCAAAATAAAACTAATTTTCAAAATTTTCCCACCGGCGTCTATCGGCACCGCCGTAACCCAGCCCAATAATACTTTAATAAAAGCAAAACCATATAACAGCTAAAATTGTCATGAAAATGTTTTCATCAGCGAGCCCTGCCTATTCGGAAAGAAAAAACACAAAAAAAAACCCACAAATATACAAAATATTAAAAAAATGTTTAAAAATTTAAATTAGTGTACTAAGTTGGGACTGAAAATAGGCGAAAACCGATTTCGGTTTTCGGTTACCGGGTACGGTCCAAAAACCGAACCCGAAAACCGGGGGTAGCAAAACCGGCATAACCGAAAAACGGGGGACCGGTTTTAAACCGATTTTGACCAACCCTAGTTGAGCTAAAACAAAGGACTTTGTGTTGAAGATTTTCTTTCTCTTTTTTTTTAATCCTTCATTTGTTTGCTTTAACCCCCCGTTTTCGACATTTGGGTTTGTGTAAAAAATTTTCTATTGAATTCTCATCTCATATTTATTAAGCATTGGCCTCCTATTAATAGAGAGACTGATGGCATTTTTCAAGTAATTGTTCCTATTAAAATTATATCATTTCATTGTTTTGCTGCACTATTTCTATTTTGTGTCTGGCATTAAATTTGAAAAGTTACATTGCTTCAAATATTTATTAAAATGACTTGGTGGTAAAAAAAACTGAAGAAACAGTTTAGCGCAAAAATTCTTCGATTCACAACCCTATTCATCCTTTGGAATCCCTATTTTGGCGTTTTTTTTTTTGGGCATTTCGACTCTATTTTGAGCATCTATTTGGGCGTTTTTGAAAATTTCAAAACAATAATGCAATAAAAAGAAAAATGCACCTCTAAAGATCGAACTTTAAAAAGATTTCAAAAAGTGCACCCAAAACTGAATTTTTTTTAAAGTTTCTTTTTAAATCTATTTTCCTTTTGAATTTGCTTAAATCCTAAATGAGCTCATTTATAAACATTCGTAAAAATGGGTTTAATTTTTCAAAATGGAGAATAAAAATTTTTTTATTCAGAAAACAGTGGGAAATTTTTTCTATGCGGCATTTATTTTTGAAAAAAAGAGGTTATTTTTTCCTCTCAAAATAAGAAAAAAAAAATCACAGTAAAATGTTTGCAATTTTTTTTTCTCAAAAGACACAAATACCTATGCCCTTTTTCATTCACACACATTTATCCACTGTTTTGGCATTAGTTTATTTTGGGGGCTAAATGGCATGCGTTGGAAAGTCTTTAGCATTTTCAGTGACATTTTTGGCATAAATTTTGCAAGTGCCATAATACAATTACCAAAATAATAAAAATAACAATGTTAACTATATTTTTTGCTAAATGATTCTGAGCTTATTGTTAGCAAATTGGTGCATTATCTGCCCAGCCAATAGTGCTAATTAAGATGTGCGTATGCTCTTACACCAAAACTACGGGTTGTGGCAACCTTGACATTATGTATTTGATGAAAAAAAAATCCAATCCCAGAAAATTAAAAACGAAGATAAGGGAGATGCATAAAATACGGGAGAATTTTTGGATAAATTTATTAATATTTCTATGACAGTATGCGAGAGAGGTAGTGATTGCATTTATATTATAAGATTTGAAATGTCAATATTAAAACCCTTGCTCTGTTTATTGTTTTAGAAATAAGCTTTTTTATTTATTTATTTTATTGATTAAATAAAATTGAAAAAACTGACTGGAGGAAATCCGGACATCAATACGTAAACCCTGCGCCGTCCAGTCCGTTCCGGGTTTGTAAAAATTCCTGTCGTTCATTCAATCAAATAAATTTTGGTATGGTGTTCATACATGCCATTATTACCTTTTGAAACGGCTAAAAATGAGCACATTGACAGCAGTTGCCTATTGTCAAAAGAATTTTCGACTTTTGCTTTGTTTTGATCAGTCGAAATTCGTTTTTGGTATTTTTTTTCACCTCTTGTCAATTGTTCCGTTAATGTCAATGCTTTTCAGCAAATCGTGTTCTGGTTTTCTGCTGTTTTTCGCTAAACCCCCTTTTTTTAAAAGACAATTCATTTTGGAAAATAATTGTAAGAAGATTACGGGAATTACTAGGGCAACCGTTTTGGGCAAATACCTTTTTTTTTTTTCTTTTCTGCGCACTTGTTCCGATATATACGCCATAAATCGCATTTTCCACTTGGTTTGAGCCTTCTACGTTGACTTTTATTATGCCTTTTTTTTACCTTTTCGGGGTTTTGCCTTAAATGCCTTTTTTTTGGCATTTCGTGTTTTCTTGCCTTTTTTGGCGTTTTTGGCGCATTTTTATAAATTTAGAGAAATTTCTTAAGAAAAAGGCAAAAAAAAGAAAAAAATATACCCCTAAAAAATGACCTTTTCATTTTTTAAAATAAACCCCCTAAAATGGAAAAAATTTTCAAAAAATTGCCCCTCAGATTTATTTTTTTATCAAAAATTTCAAAAAAATTTTTTTGATTAATTTTAAATTTAAATTTTTTTTCGTTTGTTAAAATATTTTTTTTATGATTTTGACTAAAAAATTGCTTTAAAATTTTTTTTGGCTTTAAAACGGCAGGAAATATGTGCATTCAACAATTTTTAGTGCCTTTTTTTTTACTTTTTTGGATTTTTTTTAGTGCCTATTATAGTGCCTTTTTGGCGATTTTTGGTGCCTTTTTTTGCGGTCTCTAGTAATTACTGATTTTACTTTCATTTTATGTCCTTGAAATGTCCTTTTTCATGTTTTGCTTCCTATTTGTTTTTTTTTTACGTTAGAAGAATTCGTTGTTGCTGTGGATTACTTTTTGTTCTTAAATTTTAGCATAAAGTATTGCATATTCATTTTTTTTAATATTAAAAAAAATATTTTGACTGACAAAAGTCAGCAGTATTAAAAAATGAAATTTTTATTTTGGTAAGATAACTCATTTTTTTAACTGGAGTTTGGAATTATATGATACAAATTTGGCAATTTTCCCGGAAAATATTTGAAAAACCAACCCATCTCTCCTCGAATTATAAATCATATTTTAACTGAAATTTTTTTCTTTACTTTAGCTAAAAACATTAACATAGCCGTCTGCTGTTAAGGTATCTATGAAATTTAAATTTATGGGTACATTTAAAATAAACTAATATTTGTTAATTCCTGCCTTTTTTTTTTCTAGGGCTTTGAAATTTGTTGCATTGATTTTGATTTATTGCTTTTGTTACTTTTTTCAAACTCTTTCATAAAACTTTAGCCTTTTGAGCTGTAGTTTATTCCTATTATTTTATTTAAAAAAAAACTACGTTTCGTAAAAAAATATCATAATTTTTTTAGACCCGGTCCTGTTCCACTTCGAATTAAAATAATAGAAATAAATTTTAGCAAACATATTTTTTTTAAACATATGTAGTAATTATTAAAAATACAACAAGTTTATGGCATCAAAAAAAGAGAAATTTCCCCATTTTTCAAATCGATCAGTTCAATGGGCACGCATTTCGGCTGACCGAGCCAAACAGTTCATCCGTTCGGTCAGCTCTCCGCCGTCAGCTCTTCCATGCTTTGTTGGCCCCACCACAACAGCACCAATTAACGGAGTGCGACGACGGCGCTGCTTTTTGCCAATGCCCAAAAGCGCATGCAACCGATGATGGTTCTAAAAAACAATTAAAAATAAAAAAAAATAAACTAAGGGAAAGGTGCAAAAAATATTTAAAAAATTTGTTTTAAACGCCAATTCCAACCAAAAAAAAAAAAAAAAAGAAATCAGTGCCATGTCGCAAAAGGGATGCACGGCTATACTTTTATTCGGATATGGTACGTTTATCCGTAATATATAGATTTTAAATTTGCTTTTAATAATACTTTTGAAATTTTTTATTTGAGAAAAAAAACATAATAAATTCTCAACCCGATAGTGTTAAAAAAGAAAAATTCATTAAAAAAAGAAAGAAAAAAATACATAAAACAATACAAAAATTTTCCCATTGCTATTCAAGAGAAGGTTCAGCAAAAGTTTGCACAAGATGCGACTTGCGGCGCGCGACCCATAAATTTGTAGATTGAACTAAATCTATTATTCTTAGGGTTATTCGAACCATAGAAATTGCTCTAACTTATATCAAAAAATCAAAAGAATTGATTAGCTTCGGAAAAGTTATGATAAAAAGATAACCAAAAACAGACTTTCCCAAATTTTCGAACATTTTAGGTCATAACTTTTTGAAACTCAGTCATTCTTATGATTTTTTGGTATAAGGTAAGATATTTAGGTGAGTTCGAATGATCCTAGAATATAGAATTTAGTTCACTCTACAATTTTTTCTGGGTCACGCCCCGCAAATGTCGGCCAACCGGAAAAGTTTTTTGTTCGACCCGACACTTTGTCACTGAAGTAACCGTAATCCGTAGATACAGATACCATAGAGCCATAATTCATTTTCTCTTCCCACAAGACAGACACTCTCTGTCTATGTTAAATATTCGTATTCCGTAAATTCAGGGATACCATAGGACCGTTAATTCATTGTCCCTCACTCTTACCAGCTTGTGTCCGCCCACGCAGCTTGGTGTCCTTGGCACACCTCCCAATACAGCGGGTCCTTGGTGCTTGTCCTCCCATGGTCTTCTTCTTCATAATGTGCAAATTGCTTTTGCCGTCCACATTCAGCGTGAGCAATTCTTCGTTTTGATGATCTAAAATGAAGACAATAATAAATTTGATGATGAAACCTCTTTAAAGGAGGACAACACCTTTTGGGTTTTGCTTTACCAAGTCTTAACAAATATTAATGATTCCGCGCTTTTTTTTTTATCCATTATTTGGTATAACCCCCTCATCGATGCCAGTTTTGGTTTGGTTGATCCAAACAATCACAAAGAAGAAATAGTATGAACGAAACGGACAAAAAAAAAAATTCGGGACCAAGAATCAAATTCGAAATATGAAAAATTCGGTATCAGTCGTCCCAAAAATCTGACAGAGATTCCGGTTTCAGTGATTTCAAGCAGAATTGGACAAGCCCGAACTCAGAATTCGTTCATGTCCAACACAGAAGATTACTTGACCAGGATTTTTTGCCGAAACCCAATTTCTCCATCCGTCCGTCGTCCACCTTGATTTGATGCCAATGGCCGTTCACACAACGAGTTGGGGCTGATCGGTTCGTATTGTACTGATTCCATGCCGGCGCCGTTATCCACCGCGAATTTGACGGTACCGTTCAACAATTGGAGCGACAAGGACTCGAAACACCGACCGAAAGCAGCACAGCAGTCTTCGTGCGCGGCTTCAATTCCAATTCAAAGCTGAACGCCAGGCCAACCTACGGGTGGGGGGCATTTTTAAAGTTTTTAATTAATTATTTGAAAAACAAATAGATTTTTTAAATTTAATATATTAAATTAAATAAATATTTTATTTTTATAAATATAATTTAGGATAAAATATGGATCATTATTAATTAGAGTTTAAAGAAAATATTAAATTTATGATTAAAATTTCAAAATTAAAAATGATGATGAAATTTTGATTCTTTACATTAAGATTATCAATTTCATTGTTTTAATTAATAAAATAATTTTAACGGATAAAATATTTATAATAATGATTAAATTTATAATTAAAATCATTTTTTCGTTGTTATTTATTAACAATTTGTACTGTCCCACAAATTGTGGACTCAGAATGGCATAGCCGCCGTCTTTGCCGAAGAAATGCCCTGCTCCGTGAACGGGGAACACTGGGCGATTGTCTGTCTCGGCAACGGGCTGCTCCAGGCGACTCGTTGAGGCGAAATTCGCGCAAACATCCGCCAAATTCGGCTTGACACCTGGCAAAAGGCGTGCTGCAAAAGGCACCTGCGGAAAAATCATTGTTCCGAGAAAAATTTCTGTGAATTCAATCCATCCCAGTAAGAGTTTTTCGAAAATTTGTCAGGAAAAACTTAAAAAAAATTGCTTTTTTTATCTGGCTAAATTGGCAAAATACAGCCAATTTTTTAAAGGGGGCGCGGTGGGCTGTGTGAAAAAATGGGTTCAAAAACTGAACAGTGGTAACAACTTGGCAAAAAATGTTTATTTTTTTAAAACTTTTAATGGTTTTTCATTTTCTTAAATTAGCATCTATTATTAACAATTAGATATATTTAAAAAATTAAAAATCATTTAATAAATTGTTGTCCATACAAGCTCTGGTGGAAGACCGCCAATGTAAAGCGGAGATTGAAGCTGCAGCGCTCATTGTGCCCAAATTGGTCGATTTTGTGTCTCAGTCGACCATCCAAATACAGCACAGCAGCACCTGCTTCACGCTCACTTAAGGCGTGATTATTGAACAATTATAATATCAAATTAAGGCCTCATTAATGGAGCAATTAAAACTTCTGCATTTTAGCTGTTTAATTAAATGTTTAATTAGGCCAAAATATTTAGCAGTAATTACTAGGGTGTTCGTTACCATAAATTTCCCGGTACCCGGTTGAGGTACCAAAAAAACGACTCGGTATCGATACTACCGAACATCCTAGTAATTACAATAAAAAAATAATTTATTTAATGACTTATTAATGGGCCGTTAGTCTTATATTCCCCAAAGTTTATTATGTACTTAGAAAGCCAAATAAACATCAATTAGCTGTGATTAAATCACTTACACACGCAAGGTGTGCCATTCATCGTCAGCACTGAACGAGAACTTTGAATGGACATCTGAAAATAAAATAAAATAAATACAATTAATTAAATAATATTAATTAATTAATATCAATTTTTTATAAATTTTCATGCCTTGGCTTGTATGTCGCCGAATGCAAAAGCAGGACGGCCTTCCGACATATAAAGTGCAGTGAAATCTGGTGTCGCTCACTCGCGAACCCAATCACTCCTGAATTAATAAGAAAAAATTGATTATAATTAGGGAAGGGATTTATATTTACGAAAAATCCCAAATATTTAAATAAATATTTACGAAAAAAAAGCCAAAATATTGACCGAATTGAAAAAAGTCCAAATATTGACGAAAATATTGATTAAAAAAATACAATTTCGCAGTGTAAAAAATTGAAAAACGCGTTTTAAAGATTATTTAACAATAAATCAGCGATTAAATTTATTCACTGGTTGCAAAAAGGTACTTTCAAAAATTTCAGGCAAAAACTCATTCGGTTGTCAGACAAAAATTTTTTTTATTTTTTTTATAATTGAAATTTTTCAAGAAAATATTTATTTGAATTTTTCATTTTTTTAGAAATACATTTTTCAAAAGTTGATTCTTAGGGGTGTATTTTTCGCGAAATTTTTGTATTTTTACAAGAAAAAGTCGAAAAATGCCAAACTATTTACAAAATATTGACAAATTTTGAGCCCCTTTTTTCAACGCATATAAGCAGAAAACCTATTTAAAAAAATATTTGTCACGACCCTAATTATAATATTGATGAAGTTGTATTTTGTCTCTTTTCCACTGTCTGCATTTTTTCCATTTTTAATTTTATTTCAGTAATTTCTAATATAGAGAGTTTAATTAATTACCTATTTTTGGCTTTTTGTCTCACTTTGGGCAAACCGGCATTCCTTTGAAAACAAAAACCAAAACTAATTTCGGATATTCTTTTGATTTAGTTGTGCCACATTTAAGGCAATTTTTGATATTCGGCCATAATTTCACCATTTGCTGCTGTGGCACGCAGTTGAAGTTCAAGCGCAAGTCGACGCAGCAGACTCAGGCAGAATGCCGCAGCGTAATTCGACCCGTGCATTTGGCGTCAGACCAAAACGCATGCCAACGGAGTCCTCGCTGAAATATTTTATATTTCTTAATTTAAAAAAAATTGTCTAACAAAGGAATTTCGAACTGTAACTATCCAAATCACTTTAAAAACCCCTTTTATCGGCTAGAGCATAGTGGATTTTATTGTGAATTTTTGGGTTTTTCCTCTACGGCGCCAAAAGTCGATCAAGTCCCGAAAAATCAATAAAATTAGAGAGCGTAGCTCGAAATATTCTTGTAAATTTTTGACGTATTAAACATCATCAGATAGCGTTGAAATGCTCTACAAAAATGCTCGGAGAAATTTTTTGCTTGCTCAAGGCCACCCTTGGCAAGTTATGGCCCGGGACTGAACTGTCCCGCTTAACCCAAATTTTTGTTTTTTCAAAAATTACATCAATCGATAGCCCTTCAAAAACTTAGTGTTGGAGGTGTTCCTCACGATAAAAGTGGTTTTAAAGTGATTTGGATAGCTATAGTTCGGAGTGTTCCCTTGTAAGCCAAAAAATAATTTCCATGGCAGAAAAAATCTTTTAGAACCTCAAGCCATAAAAATTTGTAATTAATTTTAATTCTTACCGTTCTCCATGCGGTTGAAGGGGAAGTGCGCAAGCACCCTCTGACGCACCTGGGACGATGGCAGCTGTAGCGGCACACCTGACAATGATTGAATGACGATGATACATCATTTTGTAATTTTGCAAAAATAAATTTGATTATTTAAAAAATATATAAAAAAATGCATTAATCTGATATAATTGTGAACTCTCCCATAACTTGAAAAAATAATAATTTTTTTTTGAATATTCTTAAAATTATAATTCCCCACTTGGCTTTTGCGTCGGAATTTCCTCAAGCTTCAGACCTTCAAGATCTTCTGCTTTCTTCAGTTCTTCCACCGGAAATATGAAATATTTATTATGTTATTTAAAAAAATTTCAATTCTCAAATATTTTATCTTTCATTATTTCCATTTTTTCAGCCACCTCATTTTTCCATCACCCCCGTTTGGCCCGTTTTGGCAGAAGAAAGCGCTTTCGGTGGTCCCATTGTGCAGCCGGACAGAGTGGTTCATTGACGAGCTCAATGCCAGCTAAAAATACAAAAAAATTTCTAAAAATCCAAACTTCTATTCCCAGACCTTAGAAGTTGCTGTGCACCGACAACAGGTCGCCCAAAAAGCCCCAAAGCCGATGGAATGTGCTGATGACAAGCTGATGATTCAAGACGGCCAAAGGCAAGGACAATTTCCGAAGAATCCTTAAAAAAAAGAAAGGTTGGAAAGCGCTTTGAAATATTTCTTTTTTGTGGGATTAGAAAATTTTTGATTACAATTTTTGCTTAAAAACTAAATTTTCCCCGACGAATCTTTCCCATTGGCATCAGTGAACACTTCTATTTGCCCCTCCTAATCTTTGTTTCAAAACTCAAAAACCCTTAAATTTTATCACTTAAACACTGATCCAAAGCAGACAGGGCAGGGAATAGTACCGTAAGCGTTTTTTTATAATTTCGGGATTAGTTCGAGACCTTTTTATTTTGAAACATTATGTAATTTTTGGCGTTTTAGAGATTTGAAATTTTGTGTCAGTGCGACAATTAATTACGTCATTAGTAAGCCAAATTATAAAATAATGGCATTGTTTGAATAGCAGCCTATGGCCGAATGAAAAAAACCAAATTTTAATTTTAAATTCTCATTTTCATTGCTTATCTAACACCCAATTTGAAGATGAAATTTTATTCCCATTATGTTCCAGTTTTCTTCACATTTTTAGCCCCATTGCAAGGCAAAAGAAAGTTGTGAAAAATGAAGCGGAATTATGTAAAAAATAATAATTAATTACAATAAATAAATAATATTAAAAAAGATAATGAATTAATAAAAAATAGATCGATGTAAAGATCGGAGTGATGAATGTGGAGAAATGGAACATTTATGTGAATTTCTTCTTCCGTCAATGCGCACGTTTAGCATGCCCAAAGACGTGCAAAGGTATTATTGCTGCAAAAATATATTTTTGAAACTTGGTAAAATTCATGTGCCTGCCAATGACGAACAACATAATGTTGATAATGAAACTACCGGCGGAAACAAGTTCAAGCAGTAACAGCAACACAGCAACGACCCAACAAGTTTGACAAGTTCTAGCAGTACCAGCAACACAACAATGACAACAACAAGTTTAACAAGTTAAGCTACAAGCAACACACAATGACACCAACAGTTTTGACAAGTTCAAGCCAGACAAGCAACACAACACAGACACCAGCAAGTACAATGCCATCAAGCCAGTTAGTAATAGCACCAGGCACACCCGTCCGAGCTGCAATGGATGCATTGGTAATTGATGAGAACATGGAGACTATTATACACCTCTTCAAACTCGTCATCATCATATCATCTCAAACTCATCAGCAGCATCGTATTCAATGGACAAAGCGATTACGGTAGAAGAGACAGCAGCAGATGAAAAATGGTACTGTAGCCAATCGGGACCAACAAGACCTTACAAATTCGTCATCAAACTCTTCATCATCGTTTGCCATGGACAAAACAGTGATGGTAGATAAAGACACAAAAGATGGAGATGATCAAGAGGGTGGCGGCGGATTACGGTACTACAAACAGAAACAGCAAAAACCAAGACAGAATCGTCAAATGTGCGAGGAAGCGGAAGAAAATGGTGAAAATGGGGGATGGAAGAAGTCGGAATGGAACAAAAGAAGAAGAAGACGGCTGAAGAAGGGGAAAATGGTAGATGAAAATGATGAAGAAGAGGAAGAAGATTCCAACAAGAAGGACAGGTGCAAAAAATAATAATTATTATTTTGGCGTGGAAGGGGTTAGAAAAATTTTGAAAATAAAAAAGTAAGATGAATGACCATTAAAAAATGATAAATGTTAAATAAAGATATTGATTAAAAATACTGAATTTATTTTGAGATTAAAATTTTTTAAAAATTTTATTGAAAATTTCGGAGTATAGGCGGAAGAGGGAACTGGAAAAATCCTGAAAATGTCATGGGAAGAAGATAATGATGATGAGAGGAGGAGGAGGAGAAGAACAAGAGTTAAAAAGAAAAGGTGTAAGAAATCCAAAATTCAAAAAAAAAAAATTCAGAATAGCATAGGAAGCGATGAGAAGTCCCAATGAACTTTTGGTGAAGAGGAAAAGGATGATGTTGAGGAAGATGAAACCGATGATGGTAAAAATATAAATTAAATATGCAGCTGAATATATTTTGCAGGACAATCATGACAGAGTAAGCTAAAATTTAAAATTTTTGTGAAAATCTAAATTTTAGCCCTGGAAAAAATTGGGACAAATTTACACCAAAGGCAAACGGAAAATGGGATCAAAGAGTGTGGAGAAAGCAGTGGACCGTCAACGAAAATACCCAATGAGGTAATGGAGGAAGAAGACGGGTTGAAATGATCTGAGAACAGTGAGTGAGATGAAAAAAAAAAAAATAAAATTTTTAATATAATTATTAGAATAAGTAGAAAACGAAGATATGCAAAGCGTCAATGAAAAAACAAGTGCAAATGCTCATGAATTTTTGCTGAACAAGTGGAAAAGATGTGATGCATTCATTTGAGCAAATTGATTCTTTTTGTCAACTCTTCTCACTTAAATGATTAATCCCTTCTGATGCCGAACATCCGAATTTTGGGCCCATTCCTTTCATTTTATTGTATGCCAAAATTTAAAAAAAAAAAAAACAAATTTTTCTCTAAAATTATTGGTACAATTCAACAAAAAAAGTCTCGGTGCGAATCTTAGGTATTCACAAAAATTTAAAACAAAACTGACCCAAATCTGACGCGTCTTCAAGGGCGCCGAAGTTCCTCCCGTGCGCGTCATCGACCATGCGCGCAGTGTTAGCGCTCGCGTTGGATGGCCACGGTGCCAGCCGGAGGCCAAATGTTGTCCAAGTTCGGCACGGACAGTGCCAGCCGTTTCGTGTTCGGCCACCGGTCGGTTTGATCACCAGGCATTGTGCCATTTCGATACGTCACACAGAACAATCTCTTCCTTTAATGCAATTTTTTAAATGACATTTGACATATGTAATGCCTAAAAAACCTAAAAGTATGAATTCTAATTTATCAATAAGGATTCGATTTCTCCAAAAAATTTCAATCGTAAAATTATTCTTGTAAAAAGGGTAAGACTGGATACTGTACTTGGTCATTGTTTGCGAATACGGTAAGCAGGTGAACAGTAGGTCTTGAACGTAGGTGGCTGGCGGAATCGGAACGATAGCTGGCAGTGATGTTTTGTGGATAGCTTGAGTTCCAGTGAATTGGGCAATCACGCTCAGATAACAATGGCCATGCGTACCTTAAAAAAAACCCCAAGTATATATTTACAAATAAAATAATAATTATTTTATGTAGTAAATAAAATATTAAGATTCTAGAAAATAAATATATATATATATATATATATATATTATATATATATAGATATATATAATATATATATATATATATATTCTTCAACTAGTTCGTTCACCTCTCTATTCGCACAGCCTAACTGAACCCCTTGGTGACACGGTGCCACGTGCCAACTCCACGTACTCGCGTCCAACTTAAAAACGAAAAAATTTTTTACGGACATATAAAGCTCAGATTTTGATGAATCTTACAATAACATTATGACCCTAAAAAATTTCACTGGGTTCTGCATATGGTATGAAGCAAATATGACATATCGGTTGAGATTGAAAATTGTTAACGATAGTATAGTCAGGTTATGGTAAAAGTAGAGAAATAAATGGTTATTATTTCGGGTGCACCCCAAAATTACAACCGCGAAAATTCAAAAAAAAAAAAAAAAAATTGCAACAAAAAATACATTTGTTCGAAGCCTGTTTTTTTGAAAAACTCGAAAATTTAAGGAATTTTAAAAATAACTCCAAAAAATAAAGAAATTTACAAAAATTCCAAAATTTTTCATTAAATATTATAAATTAAAAATTTTTGATTTTTTTGGAAATTTTCTTAAAAACTTTGAAATTTTTCTGCGGCGTGATTATGTCCTGTTCACATTATTTTCACCCAAATGCCCACCTTCAAATTGCGCATGCATCCATGGAATGGATGGACCGTGAACCGTGCGTCAATGCTGAAGGCAATCCGCCATGTGGAACACGTCACGACACACTCATTTCAAACATTGAGCCGGCGACTCGCCTTCAACCTGTCAAATAAAAATTTTTAAAATCTAGCGTCTCCACCTTGGCTAATAAAAAATGATGCCTCGATAGCCCTGAAAGTAAACTCCACCCCCCTATAAATTTTACAATGTTTTTTTTGGAAGAAACAATTCTAAACTGCATTTGAAAAAAATTTAAAAAAATTCCAAGCCTAATGGTGTACAAAAAAAAATTCTAAAAAAGTTTCCTCACTTTGTCCGTGTCGTCAATTTTCAACTTGGCCGACCGCTCTTGCGCTCCATTTGCACCAGATGCCATTTGCCATCATTGTAATGCTCACCATTGCTAAAAAAAAAATTAATTATTTTTCAAATCTTTTTAGCAACTCTCTACTCACAATTTTCCAAGCCCAGAGCCAAGGTTCAATGACAAGCTGATTCGACCACCAACCACTCCAACACCAGCTGGTCCCGGTCCTTTCCCATGAGAAGAGTGACCTAAAGTAATACCGTATCAATTTGTACAGTACATTGTGCGCGAAAAAGGGATCAACACCCCTTATAAACTTTAACCACGCGGTGTGAAATTTTTAAATTTAAAATGCTTTTAAATGGATCGCGTTAAGTTGCCCCCCCCCGTCCCCTTAATCATTTGGTAAGACGTAATTTGTGGTGCGTGCGTTTCTTAAATCCGCCTTTTTACTAAATTTTTGAATATTCTAGTCATAACTTTACTCAGAAGCACCAAATTAAACAATCTTGGTCTTATACGATAGCATTTGTATTGCTTATTGCTTACTAAATTTCAAAAAATTTCATTAGTTTCAGAGTTATGTAATTTTTCCATGTTTTTAGCACAACTTTTTAAACTTTGAAATTTTTGAAATTCAACCAACCTAAAATCAACAACATACAGCAATTTAAGGCTATCGTATAAGACCAAGATTGTTTAATTTGGTTACTTCTGAGTAAAGTTAGACTAGATATATTCAAAACTTAGTAAAAATGGCAATTTAAGAACGCACCAGCACCGTAAATTTGATCACAATAAAGATATGTCATGCAATAAGCAGCACTTGTAGTATTAATTTTTATCCCAAAGAGTTCTGATCTGTAAGGAATTTATCAATCTAAAGTTATCTTTCCTGATCAGTGTTAATCAATTGGCTGATCATAAGGACCAATTGGAGTTATCTCTTAGATGTCGTTTTTTTTGTCAATGGGTCAAATAGTCACTCAAGAATGTTCGCCTAAATTAGTGATCGCTGATTCCTGATCACTTATACTGGATGACATTTATGCGCTGTTTACCGTCTGGCGAGAAAGTCAGAAGGAGAACATGATGGCATTCGCTTGCGGGATTCCAGCCGCCACCTCCATTTGCATGTAGCCCTTGCCGTTGAAGCTTACACGCTTTCCCCGGTCATCCGTTCCGCGTCCGCGAGCGACGCATTTCCGCACCGGTACCCCCTAATAAATTAGGGCATGCTTTTTCAACCACAAAAAAAAAAAAAAAAAAAAAAAAAAAAAAAAAAAAAAAAAAAAAAAAAAAAAAAAATAATTGCACATTCTTGGTATACCCGTAGCTATGCTAAGCTCTATTAGCCTACCAAATTTCTAAAATTTTATAAAGATTTTAAGAAAGTTGTAGCCATAAAAAGTGGAAAAAAAACTCTTTTTTATGTCATAAAAACAATACTTATAGAGCTAACCAATAGCTTATCGGACAATATCAAGATTTGCATTTGGTTGCGTTTGAGCAAAGCTATGAAGAGTTTTGTCGAAAATTTGTAAAATGGCGGTTTAGAAAACGCTCAAGGTGGCGGTTTTTAGGAAGACGACATAGCCCCGCCATTACTACTAAGCGTATGGACACCTGTATTACGGTAATTCCTTTCATATTATCATAATTTTTATTCCTACGTATACTATATAATTATGATACCCACCTGGGACCGTTCGCTGTTCCAAAAGCCGACCAGCCTCGCCGTTGATACGCAGCTTGTCCAGTCGCCCGTGTTTTGGTTGTGCTTCAGCGCGGCAGGCAACGGAAATCCTTCGGTGTGCACCCACACAAATGGCGTGCATCGTCAAACAGATTCAACACCGATTTGGGTGGTGGTCCATCCATGGTGAATGACTGTAATTTTGGGATATATCTATTTCTAATTATAATATAAAGCCTGGACCTTCTATTTTTCAACCCCCTTCAAAAGAGCCTTGTTTGAAGCGGGCCTTCTACAAGAAAAAAGGGGGGGGGGGGGGGGGGGTTTATTAAAAAAATAATAAAGGTAGACAAAAAATGGTCCAATCTATTCTATATCGGTTAATAAAATGTAAAACTTGTAAAATCACAAAAACCATGGGAGCCGAAGAAAGGTCAATACTGACTTAAATTCCCACAATTTTCAATCAAAAAAATAATTGTGAACGGCAAAATTATTATTGATGGTCCTAGCAACTTGGTTTAAATATTGCTCTTTAGACTAAATCTAAGCCTTTATGATGATATATCTTTTTTAATTGTGGCAAAACTATGCTTGATAAATATCTTAAGTCCACAAATCACTTGGTAATATACCGCACCTTTTCCTCCGCTTGTTCGAGTGCCCGGTTTTGCTGAGCGCAGCGTTACGCGCGGCCAAACCGCTTCACGATGAGCTCACGCCATTGCATGTCGTTGACCGCGCGTTTTGCACTGAGCCTGATCAACATTGCGTGCACCAAGTGCTGACCGCACTTGGGACGCTCATTATCCAGCTCGATGCCCGAATACTCGCCGGTACATGTGGGCTTGTCGGCACCCAAAAACCAGTTGACCTAAAAGCGGGGTACGGTTAGAGGCAGAATTGACAAAAGCAATTTTTTCAAAATATACGTATTACTCTCCTATAGCTTTCCCTCACAATATGCTCCTAATAGACCCCCTACCCCCCGTTGTGTCCCTGGACGATATCAAAAGAGATAATAACTTCAATAAGAATCCTCGCAAGAGGCCAGAAAATTGATTTTTATTTTAATAATTGAAGTCCAAAATAGGCCTAAGCTTCACTCTTATTAAGATAATGATTACTATACTGAGACAACAACTGTTGTTTTAAAAACTGGCCCCATGAGTTGAGTATGTCCTGCTGTCGATAAAAACCTATTTAAGGGGCATCTGACCGTTTCACCATCTCACCTCCAAATTAATAAGGAAAATCAGGTAGATTAGCATTTTCGTTAAATTTCCTTCCCTTATAACTAAACCCAAATACAAAAAAAATTTATAAATAAGTGAATTTTTAAAAAGATTTTATTTAAAATTTACCAAACTTTCCCCTCCCCACCCCGATCCTAAAGCGGGCTTTACTTTAGGATATGATAGGTATTTCTGCTGTGTCAATAATTAGCGCAAATTAGTCCCCCGAACCTTTGTTCCGGGTGCGGAAGAAGACGCGAATGTCGTTGTAACAGCCTGTCGTCCTCTGGCGGTAACGGCAACTCCAGAAGCGCCAATGCCGCGTTCTCAAGTAGCGCCCAGTCGGATGCGGTTGGCCTTGATCACGCGCACTCGCAATGCCCTTCAGCGCGGCAACCTTGGTACGGCTTTCCTCAACGCGTTCCTCCTGTGTGAGATGGATGCGGTGAATAAATATGCTTTTGTGGATATTTTTACTGGTTCAAATGCGTTAATGATGGGCCTCAAATTTTCAAAATTAGAGAAAATCTTAAAAATTTTATAGAAAATAATTATAATACCAATCGAATGCTGCTTAACAGTACGCTTTACAGTTGTTTGCCAAGCGTTGGTTACTTGTTCCACTCTCTCGTCCAGCAATGGTGCGCTTTTTGACCTTAACCAAGACAGAAAAATAAATATTATAAAAAATAAAAAAATAAAAATTTCATTCTGTACCTGCTCATATTGGGTCCTTGGCGGTGGCACCTCTTCATTCGAACGCTGGAGCAATCATTTTTGCAACACGGTCTCATGTTGACCCTGTTGGCGACCATTGTTTCACAGAGTGGCGTTCAACGGAGCCCACCTAGGACAAACAAAATGCAACACTAAAAATGCAATAAATAGACAAATATTTTATTAATAACTAAAATAATTGATTATTTATAACTTTTTTTTATTTATTTATTATTTATAAAATTGACTAGATACTTTACCGAAACCACCCGTTCGGCGCGCGTCGGTTCGGCGCGATTTTTCCGGCGCGCTGCAGTTTCGGCGGCCCCGTTATATCTGGGGCGAACTGACGCGCGCCGAAAAACGTAGCGCCGAACAGACACGCGCGAACCGGGGGTGGGGGGACCCGACCGATCGTTATTAAGTTATATAGAATAAGTTAAACATATTATAAACATATATGATAATAATAAATATTGTTTTGCATAAATTAAAACTTTTAAAAACTATAGCCTTAAAAAAATTCATCAAAAATTTACTTTATAAATCATTATAATAACTATATTTGATTTGAAGGCCTTTACTTTTTGGTAAACATTGGTCCGCACGGGCTCATGATTTTGTCATTTCCGTCCACGGTGTCCCTCGCGTGCGCCTCACTCCCCGTTGGTGCGACTGACGTTGCCAAATCCGCTTTATCTGCGAAACCTTATAGGTCAATGTGGCCCACGAAACCGTCCAAAGTGTCGGCCGGGCCTGAGGAAGAAAGTCAACAAATTTTTTAAAAATACCAACAAAAATATACAATTCAATGAAAAATTATAAAAGGATTTATTCAAAAAATGACTCTTTTTTAAATAAATGAATATAAAAAATTATCATATAATATTTATCAAACATAATATAATTAAAAACATTACATAAAAAGCTAACAATTTCCTGTCTGTTAAGCAAAAAACCCAATATATATATAGCCATAAATATTTGCCCCAGAAAACCGAATCGATGGACCGAACATTTCCATTGGCCGCTTTATCATGGAACTATCCTGCATCGGGGAATAGCCGGCTATGCGTGGTTGGCATTTGTTTCCGGCTATCTGTTGCGGCCGCGTAGCTTACGCACTGGTATAAAAACCTTGTATCAGCTGGTGCGCGGTGCGCGTGTTGTGCGCTCCTGTCATCAACGTCTGCGCACTTTGCGTAAAAGCCTTCGCTGCCTTGAAAGGGGCAAAATAATGGTCCTACTTTATTTTAGTTAGTAATACAATAAATTTAATTATGAATTTTTGTAAATTAGAATTTTATTCATTTAAATATTTAGCTATTAATATACATTATTGCTTTACTTTTAAAAGCCTATTATGTTTCAAAATTATTTCAAAAATCATTGAATTATGATTTAAAATTGCTTTAATTAATAAAACTTTATTTAATTATTGTTAAAATAAATTTTTTCTTTTAGTGCCTCATTGCTCGGTGGTGCTTCACGGCGAGTGTCGTCATAAATTTCCTCGAATTTTTGCGCTAATCTAATATCCAGTTGAACAAGCCTTAATTTTCCATTATCTGTATGTTTGCTTTTTGGCCATTCTCTGCAAAAAGTACCTTTATTTAGGGTTTACAATAAAAATTCTTTGAAATTAAATCTTTTGTAAAAATCCAAAAAAAAAAGAAGCTATTTTTAAATTTTTTTTAATTTAGAGGCAGGGTGTCCGCGTGCGATAGGCGAAAGCTGGAAAAATTTTCTGGAAATTTTCAAAACTTTAAAACTTCCGAACCCACTTTGCATTTATGGCTGCTTTCTCTGTTGTGCAGCGCTGTTGTTTGGCTGGACATTGTCAATTTGACGCTTCTTGCATCATTCATGAGCATGGCGGGGGTTCTCTACAGCTACTGCTTCAGCTTCTTGCCAGCTGTGTCGGCAGTGTGACCACTGCGTTTGAATCTGGCTCGACTGATCATTTGTTCAGTTTTGTACCGCGGTGGCGGGTCAAGCAGTTCGGCGACTTTGGCATTCTGCGTGCCTGACCAATGCCAACGGGAAATTTGTCCGCGGTGGGCACGTCTTTTCGCAATCCCGTCAATGAACAGTTCAGTTGGGACAAGAAAAAACGTCATCACCTAAATTACAGTATGACTAGTGACCAAAAAATCAATAATTAGGGCTATTTTTCTACAGTATGTCCTATTTGTTTGCACGGACGCATTTTGTAAATTCCGCCAAATGTGAATTTTGCGCGTTTCGTAAATATGCCACCATTGAGCTTTCAAAAAATTATAGCCATGCGCTTTTCGTTAATCCACCATTACCCTAATTTAAATTTGTTTTTTTTTATTCTATTAAAGTCAAATTTCAAGAAAGAAAATATTTACTAAATAACGTTAAATAACGAAAAAATTAAAAACAAAGGGATGGAATTGTTCAAAAACCCGTTCTTGAATTATGAAACAGTGATTGGAATTTATAATTTCTTCGTGCCATTTCTCGAAACTATCATATGAACCCATAAAATTTGTTGGTGCTTTCCTCATTTTTTTGTCAAAATGTTACCTTATTTGTTATTAAAATTTTTTTTGTTGTTGTTAAATTCATTATTTTTTAGTTTAAAAGCGCCGTAACATTCCTGGCACCGAAAGGTGGGCGCAGAAACTAACGTTCTGCTGCTCACCATTATAGAAAGTGCATACACATATAGGGCAGTCACATAAGAAAAAAATTGTTTGTAGATAAATGACATATGCTATGTGCATTATAGAAAATGCATATATATATATATATATCATCGCATAATACATATAGTGCATACGTATATGGCACCCAACCATAAGAAAAAAATTAGTTTCAAATCAATGATAAAAGTGCAAATTATATATGTGGCATCACATAATAATAAAATTTTATAAAAATGACTTAACATTGATTAAATGAACAAAATTTCACAAAATGAGTGATCAAATTTATGGCTTTGTCAAACATTCAATTATGTATATATACACCCAATTTTCTATTTTATAAATGACCACTCATTTTTTCGAAATTTCTTTTTTCTTTGTTGGTATTTTTAAATACAGAGATTATTTAATTTGGTTGCTTCTGGGAAAAGTTATGACTAAATTAAGCCGAAAATTCAGTAAAATTGGCAGTTTTATGAAACGCACCAGCACCTGATTTGGCGATGAGTGAAAATGATAAAACGGGTTCAAAGCTTCCGAAAAAAGCGTAAAAAATCATGATCATTGATCAACAATGAATTTTAAACGCCACAACCAACTGAACCTAGACTAATTCCAAAATTATATATAAAAATACTTGGCATCATTTCGCATTAAAATTCTTAACGCAACTTCTCCTTTGTAAGTGCCGCCATCTTAGGGGTGTATTTTTTAAACCAAAAACCTACAAACTGATCCCCCGGTTTTCTGGTTAACCGGTTTTTGGACCTCCGATTGAAAATGGCGCACCGTCGAGTCAATGCCGACCACGCACAACTTAAAGGCACGAGCAGCGAGATAAAGTGCCGCGGTCGCACCGGAATTTCTAAAACAAAATTTAGTTTGAGCCTTAAAAAGGAATATTTTTAGCTTTTATTCTAAAAGGAAATGCCCGGCGGTGCTAATAGGCGCCGTCGGTTTTTCTTCTCTAATAGAACCATCTCCTCCAATAGAACTACCCCCTCTAACTGAAATACCCCCTAGAGAGTAATTGAAAAATAGAAACACTTCTCTATTTGAAGTATTTCCTCTAATTGAAGTACCCACCAATTATCATTTTTACATTTTAAAATTTCTTCGAATTTTATTATTATAAAAAAATATGCCGTCTGACTAATCAATACTCAATAAATTAACAAAATAATTGAAACTATAAAAGAAATTCAAGTCTTTTTGGCATTCAAGACATCTATGTTTTAATGAATATATCATCAGGTGTCTGTGTATTCATATGGTAAAGTGCATAAATAAACAAGTGCATATAAATATGGGCAAACTATTATAATAAAAATTTTTTATATTTGTTTATTATCAGGGTGCCATAAATGTGCACTTTTTATAATGCACTGTAATAGAAGTAAATGATATAGCTCAAAAAACAATTTTATTATTATGGGTGCATTATGAAAAATTCAGTAATTTGGCAGTTTAAGAAACCCAGCACCAGGGATGTTGCGTTTCGCCTTTCATCTTTCGTTTTCTTCGTATTTTCGCCTTTTTGGGTCTTTCACTTTCGCCTTAAACGTCTTTTGCTTTTTGGTAGGAAAGGCAAAAGAAAAGTACACCCCTAAAGATTGAGAAAAAGGGGGGGGGGTCGGTGGTGCCGATAGGCGCAACCGGTGTTAATAATTATAATTAACCTTCCTGTCTCTTACAGGGAATTGACCTAATTGAACACCAATGTTCAAGGCGAATATAATTTATTTCCAAGTGTTCGTTAAGCGAAAGAAATGAATGGTTTAATGTGTGTATGTGTGAAGGAAAAGCATCGTTTAAATAAGCGAGTGTTGGTGAGTCATCGAAAGGGGGTCGGTGGGGAAAGGCTCATCTCTTTCTTGGGGAAGAGGGCGGGGACAATTCCAGACTCTCGATGCCGTAGAACACCGCGGCCAGCGGTGCGTTGAAATGTCGTGTGTAGTCGCCCAATTCGTGGACCATTTCGGAGATGGCGGCACACCGACGAGTGAATTCGGCTCGACTCTCGTGGGACACGTTGGAGGGAGGGACACAGGCGCAGGGCCATCATCGGCTGGTTTGGTGTGCCAGTTGGGCGGAAAGGGCGGCCACGTTTCATAGGCGGACAATTGGCAACCGGTGCCTGTGGGGCAATAGTTCCCCGTTGAAATGGGACCGGGTGGGATAACATACGGGACATTACCGCTTAAGGAGGCTGAAGGGGGGGAGGATGAGAGAAGTATTGAAAACCCCTCGCCACAAGTTGCTGAGCCACTGCTGCAACAACCGCCGAGTTTATCCCCGAAGCGTCAGCTGGGGAATCGCGGCCGATCTGCCCGCTTGTGCTTTGGCCGACCACGTTGGGCGCCTTCTCCCTTTCAGTCCTGGCAACGATAGCCTGTGGCCTTTCGCTCATTTCAATTACTTTATACTCTCCCCGTCACCATTCTAAGACAATTTCTCGTGGAAATTTATTTCTTATAGCCATCAGCAAAAAGCCAGTGTCTCCTTGTGGTTGCCCTAGAGCGTCTAATTGCCGGCAAATCCGTTCTATATCCTCTAGGCACTCTCTAAGCGAGGCAACTGCCTCATTTGCGGGTGCCAAATTAATCAATTCACTCTGTAGAGATTCTTTAATAACTTTACTATTACCAAATTGTCGTTTTAAGGCATCAACAATGGGTTGATAATTTTCAGCAATAGCTTGGTATCCTTTAACTGCCCTAGCTGCTCGACCTTTTAGGCTTAGCAACAAATAGGTGACCTTTTGAGCTTCCGAAATCGGTCTTCTGTCCACACTCGTTTCAAACGCTTGCCAAAATACCGGCCATTCTAAGACTTCATAAAAATAAGGCCAAGGAAGTTTAGGGTAGAACATCGGTGGCACGTCCGCTGCTGCTCCGTTTTGCTGTTCTTGCCTTACATTCTGGACCTCTTCTCTCCCTCTAACATTTCGACCTAACTCGACCGAAACGTCGTCACTTTGTAAAGATCCCTCCGATTCATTTGCCAAAATAATTTCTATTTCTGTAATGATTTCTCTCGCATCATCCATCCAATCAGTTGAATGTCTTTCTTCTTGTTTGTATTCTTCATAAACTCTCTCCTCATTAATTCTGGCTTCCCCGTCCAAACCAATCATATAATTCCTCCACTGTTCGTGTTTTGCATCAATTAATGTCAACTTCTGTTTGATGTGCACCAAAATAGCACGCAACTCATCAACCTGATCGGCATTTCTTTCCCGATCATCCACAATTGCCCTGGATTCTTCAATCCTTTCTCTCAATCGCCTCAAAGCGGGAGTGATCTGCCGTCTCAATGGAGCAGACATTCAAATCGGTCCTATCTAGGCCGTTGCACCAACTGTTAATAATTATAATTAACCTTCCTGTCTCTTACAGGGAATTGACCTAATTGAACACCAATGTTCAAGGCGAATATAATTTATTTCCAAGTGTTCGTTAAGCGAAAGAAATGAATGGTTTAATGTGTGTATGTGTGAAGGAAAAGCATCGTTTAAATAAGCGAGTGTTGGTGAGTCATCGAAAGGGGGTCGGTGGGGAAAGGCTCATCTCTTTCTTGGGGAAGAGGGCGGGGACAATTCTCTTCTCGTTCATCATCCGTTGATGACAACCGGGGAAAATTTGTTAACGGGTTGTAACCTAAAAACTGACCATTTTTGGAGAAAATCTGTTAACAAATCGGCCATAAATTTACGAGATTTCCCCTGGTGACGCCTATCGGCACCGCACCACCGTACCCCCATTCACTTAGGTTTTGTCTAAAAACCATCACAAATTAATCATTTTTTTTTTGTCAAGATTTAGGAATATTTAGGTACTTATTCGCGATTTTTGGTCCCTAAAAATCCCAGCGCAAAAATCATCACGAAAAATATTTTGGAAAAAAAATTCCCTCTTTCGCCTTTCGTTTTCTTTTGCATTTTCGCCTTTTTTTTTGGGTCTTTTCACTTTCGCTTTTTATTTTCCCTTTCGCAACATCCCCCCCTGCCCAGCACCGTCACATCCATTCACAGCAAATTTATAAAATTATTTTACACGATTACTTAATGAGCCTAATAGATAGAATATATTTTTCAAAAAAAGAATCGCCTTTGATCAGAATATTGCTAAAGGGCCTTCTCAAAATTATTTGTATTTTTTTATAATAAGGTCCTCAATTTTTTACAAAGACTTATTTTTTTAAATTGGACATTTTTCTGGTCTAATAATTTTGATTAAAACTACTCTGAGATTAACTTTAATGCTTACAGATTTTGTATTTTTTGCTTTATGGTAATGATTATTATTTTTATGATGTTTTATCAGAAAATATGAGAAACTCAAATATTATGCCCCTGTTTCCAGGAAATTGAATTGCCTTTCTTTATCAGTAAAAAATTGAACAAATTATGACAGAAAAATTTTACTCATTTAAAAATAAAAATTATGAAAAATGCCTAGCCCAATTAAAAACAAAAACACCAATAAAAATGAAAAAAAAAGAAACAGATAAAGCCAAATATGAATGAGAAAAAAGAGGAAAGTGCCAAAGAAATGTATAGAAAAACAACAACAGCAATAAATAATGGGCATAATCACTAGGGTTCCAAATTATATGCACATAAAAAGGGTGACTGATCATTTGCGCCCCGACATTTGCGCCCCGTCCGGACTTGCGCCCATTAGTTAACAAATTTTATTTCACATAAAATGTATTTCCCAAGGGATAACGGCTTTAATTAGGGTAGCAACCCCGACATTTCGGGGGTTTACGAAAGTCGTCAATTGCACTTCAAACAGGATGAGAATATCTTTAAATGAGTTTTTAAGACTTTTTTGTTCTGGAAATTTTTCTTTTATCTTTTTTCCGACTTTTTATGAAAATTTTGCCACCGAAAAAACCCCGAACCCCGACTTTTCCCACCCATTTTTTAAATTTCTCCAGCCACCCCCGACAAATTTAGTCGGGGATTTTCATCCCCGATCCCCGACTTTTCCCACCCATTTTTTAAATTTCTCCAGCCACCTCCGACAAATTTAGTCGGGGATTTTCATCCCCGATCCCCGACTTTTCCCACCCATTTTTTAAATTTCTCCAGCCACCCCCGACAAATTTAGTCGGGGATTTTCATCCCCGATCCCCGACTATTCCAACCCATTTTTTAAATTTCTTTCCGGCAGGAATTAAGCACCACCTCTACGACTAAATTTTCCTCTAAAGGTTTTGAGTATCGGGACGAAAATGTGCGGGGCGCAAATAATGCATAACCATAAAAAGTATAGAAAAAAAATGCTGCTGATTTTCTCACTCGGCTATGACATAACGTATAGATTTGAAATTTTGCACAAAATTACTTTGGCACTAGGCAGGCCTACCTCCCTGCCAAATTTCAAAATTTTTCATTGCGTAAAAATTTTTACTGCCAAGTTTTCAGCAGGCGGAATTCGTTTACTGGGCCGTTTTTGTAAATCAAAGCTGAGTGAGAAAATCAGCATATTTTTATAAAATTTTTTATTTGCATATAGTTTGGAACCCTAATAATCACAGTGTGCAAGTTTAGGTAAGTGAACCAACATCCGTCCATCATCAATCATCGTGGTCCACGGTGCTAGGTCGTTTGTTAAATCCGCCATTTTTTACAAATTTTCCGAACATAATCCGCCATAACTTTGTTCAAACTCAACTAAATTAAACAATCTTGGTAGCATTCGATTGCTTTTGATTAGCTCTATTAGTCCTCCTAATTTCAAAAAATATGACTAAGTTTTAAGAAAGTTGTGGGCAACAAAGTGAAAAAAAATTATACTTTTGACCATATTTTTCTCAAAACATAATCAATTTTTTTGAAATTTATAAGATTAATAGAGCCAATCAAGTGCTATCGTATGAATATAAGATTGTTTAATTTGGTTAAATTTTGGGCAAAGTTATGACAAATTATGTTCGAAAAATATGTAAAAGATGGCGGAATTTAACAAACGTCCCAGCACGGTGGTCCACCACTTTTTTCACCGGGTTGTTGGCGTACCGTAGGTGCCGTGGCCTAATCTTTGCAACAACACCAACATTTGCAACAACACTCGCACAAACAGCCGATAAACGCGATAAAACCAAAAAAAGCGGCAAGAGATGCACACACAATAAAATTTTCCATGTTTTTGCCCCCGTGATGAAGTTGGGTGGCGAAATATATGCAGGGGCAAGCACAAATAAATGCAAGAAGAATGCAATAAAATATCACTCCACAACATCCGCCATTCTTGCTACTGCTACTTGAGTCACCACCATCAAACCATCCTCCATTATCACCATCATCTTGTCGCTTGGCTCTTTTTCGGGGTTTGTTCATGCCCTTTATGGTGGTGGTAATGGTGGCAAAGTTGAATTGTACAAATGGGAAATGGTTTGCTTAAAAATTGTTGATTATAAAAGTCGCAGGGTATTTTTAAAAATATTTCTTTTTATTATTTTAGTTAAAAGGAAAATAAACCGTTTTTTTTTTTTACATAAAATGATTTGTTTTAATTTTTGTTTCCCACTGAATATTTTTAATGGTGAAACTTTTACTTTTTTTAACGAATGCTTTGAATATTTTCATTCCCTTCATGAAATATCGAACAATCGTTACGGCATTTACTCGGTTTTTGGCATTAAGATAGGTCAAATTTTGGATTTTTTGACTAATTTTGTCAAAAATATCTGCTTTGAAAATCCATTGAGTGTTGGTGACAGATTCCTTCATTTTTGTTGCCATTTCTTCAATGCTTTGGCCTTCTTTCATTTGGCAGAAAATTTGGCGGGATTTTTGTAAATTTTGAAAATTTTCATCCATTTGAAATTCCAAATTTTCACTGCATATAAAAGGAATAAATATTTCTTTGAGCCATTTGAAAAACAAAACGGGGTCAATTTTTCTACTTGAGTTTATTTGCTCGTAAAAAGTTGTTGTTGATTCAAAAAAATCTAAAAACGCATTTTTTTTTTTCAATTTAGTGACCCAACCCAACCCAGTTGTTAATTTCCTCAATACGATGATATAAAAAGCTCATTTAAAAAACACCATAACATAGAGACAATGCTGGTGTTTCCAAAATTATAAACTTTTTGAGAGATTTTGAGAAATTCTTTTACATTTGAATGGGAAAAAATGAAAAAATAAAAAGAAAACATTCATTGAGAGAATTTTTTGGGGAAATGATGCCTTTGTAAGGCACCTTCAGCCAATTATATGCACATACATTTTTTGCCAACAATTTAAAAGAGTCAAACAAATAAAAAAATTGTTTCAAAAAAAATGAGTGATCATTTTAAAAAAAAAAGTTGTAAAATTGGGCATTTAATAATTTATTTTGTCAAAGCCATATTTAGTCAATCATTGTGAATTTTCTTTATTTCGTTTTTCATATAAATAAAAAACTTTCAATGAGGCAATTCGCCAATTTATAAGCCCATTTATTGCTTTTTTCTTATCAAAATTTTTACTTAGTAAAAATATTTTTAAATAATATTTTAATAAATTAGTATTTTAATATTAACAGTAGAAATGCTAAGTAGCTTTATGCTAAAAATTAATAATGGACAATTTCTCCGATATTTGGTCAAAATGTTTTTCAATGTCCGTCCGTTTAGTTCCCGCCAGATTGGTTGCTGTATTCATTTCGAACATTTGTAGAAACCGTGTAATTATTTTTTTAGCCAACGGATGATGGATTTGTGATGGGTCTGCCTTGCTGACGCGTTCCGTAAAAGGCCCAGCCATGAAAAATGTATGTCACCATGCGCGTTTCGTAAAAAAGTCATTAACAAAAATATAAAGTTCTATATTTTTATTTAAAAATCTTAGAATTTTTTTTTTATGATGGTTTTGCGCATGGGTAGCTTGTTTTACAAAACGCGTCAGCACGGGCAAAAAGGCAGACCCATCACAAATGGTTGCCCGACATTTGCGGACGGACATTTGCGGACGGACATTTGCGGACGGTTATTTTCGGACCGACATTTTTGGACGAATTATAAATTTAAAAATATATTTTTATCCTTGAATTGCAACAAAGTTTCCATTTTACAAAAAATCAAAATTATTAGCGTTAAACGATACTTAATTGCTCGAATTTGTCTTTTTGTTTGGTTCTTGATGAGAGCTAAATTTCGACTATTGCTCTTGTCTTGGGTTCGGTATCGTTTGTTTTTATGCCAAATATTTATTCCACGTGTATTTTATACAAATTTAATTTGTTCCAATGTTACCATTTTTCTTTTTGACTTCTATACCCCTCACCTCACATAACTTTGGAAAATTGAGTGTTTAAATATGTTGAATGAAAACGATCATTTTCACTGTTTTTTTTTAATTACATAAATGGTTATTTTCCTTCTTAAAAAATATTTTTTACTCATAATTCACCCAAAAACTCGGTCCGCAAATGTCGCACTACGTCCGTCACAAATTCATCATCCGTTGGCTAAAAAAATAAATTTGTAAGGTCTATTTTTTGCACTTTTTCGGTCCGAGTGCCACCATACATTTTTACTTTTCTTTTTTGCACTATAACATATGACATATTGATAGAAACCCAATTTATTATTATGGGTGCAACGTATAGTAATGAATATGCAATGTAAAGCAAATGAAAATTTCTCGAAAGAGAAGTGATCATTTATAAAAAAAAAAGAAAAAATCGTAAAAATTGATTGATTTGAAAAAATGGAAAATAAAATTTTTCGCTCACAAAATGAATGATCATTTTCTATATGTTGGCAACTGCCAAAATCTGCAATAATGATTTTGAGAAATTTTAAAAATTTGGAGGCGAGAAAAAAAGAAAACCCCAAAGTCTCTCCATTGGTCGATTAATATTTCTTATGCCGTTTTTTAACTTTTGATAAAAGGGAAATAGATATTTTGAGACGTGTTGCGACTTTGCGCCGCGACATTTGCGCCGCACAGCGAAAACGGGCATTTGCGCCGCTTAGCAAAATCGACATTTGCGCCGCGAAATTAGCGTCGCGGACATTTGCGCCTATGTCCTAAATTCAGTTTAAATTTAACTTTTAAGAATCCAAAAATGTGTGTTAATTTGTAAATGGATGCTACTGAATGAATGTGGCCAAAAATTTTGTTCTTCGAGAGTTTTTGAAATAATGTCCATTTATACAAACATTCGTATTCTTTTTTTAAAAGCATTACCAAATGCTTTTTTGTATGGATTATCAAGTTATAATTGTTTTGAGTTGGTTCAAATTAAATTTTACATGGTTTTGACATAGGCGCAAATGTGAAATGTCGATTTTACTGGGCGGCGCAGGGGTCGAGGCGCAAATGTCGCGGCGCAAAAATCGGTACACCATTTTGAGAAATTAATTTGTTTTCATAACAATTTCAATAAAAATGCATTTAAATAATTATTTTTATGTTTTTATTAAAATTGTGGCAACGCGAAATTTTGAAATGTCAAAACATGGCATTCGTAAAAAAATTATTAAAAATTTACAATTTTTATACTGTTCAAATTTGGGCATGAAAAGCATTTTATTATTATGCGCTGCCACATATATATTATGCACTTTTTTATGAAGATATTGATATAGTGAAGAGAAGCTTCGCTAAGAGGAAGATTAATGGGATCAATGGAGGAGAAGAGTGATCCCTTATGATCGGGCAAAGTGGGGAGCCGGAGAGGGCAGGGTCGGTAGTTTAGCTGGTAGAACACTGGTCCGGAAAGCCAGAGACGCCGGTTCAAAGCCGGCCCGCCCCCAAGTTTTTCCCTCAAAAGCTCCCCCAGCTCGATCATATATTCAATATCAAAAGACTAAATATATTTATAGGAAAGCGATTTTATTATTCTGGAGTGCCTACGAACTTTTATTTATGCACTATAAAACATGAATAGACAAACAGGCATATGATACATTCCTAGAAAAATTTTATCATTATGGATGGATGCCAACCAGGGATGCCGCCGATCTCAGATTTGAAAAATCAGAAATCGGAAAACCGGAATTCCGATGCCACAAAATTTTTTCGGAAATCGGAAAACCGGAATTCCGATGCCACAAAATTTTTTCGGAAATCGGAAAACCGGAATTCCGATGCCACAAAATTTTTTCGGAAATCGGAAAATCGGAATTCCGATGCCACAAAATTTTTTCGGAAATCGGAAAACCGGAATTCCGGTCCAAAAATCATCGGAATCGGAAATCGGAAAATCGGAAATTTTTTTTCTACAAAATTACTAATTTTTTTTTATTAATTTTTTTTTGACCAAAAACTTCTCATTTTTCGAAAATTTTTATTTATTTTTGAGAAAATTAATTCCGATTTTTTTTTCCGATTTTCCCCAAAAAATATCGGAAATCGGAAAATCGGAATTCCGACCCCAAAAACATCGGAAATCGGAAAATCGGAAAACGGCGTATTATATGCACTATAACATTTGACGAATTTATAGATAGAAAAGCAACTAATCAGTGCTGGAAACCGGCTGCTCGGTAGTTTTTTAGGTGCTCCAATCCCGAATCCGGCACTGGATTGCCGCTCCTGGGGCCCGGGAGCCGAGATATAGTAAGTAACCTACCCTTTGTAACTGATTTATAAAATTCCTAAAAAAAGGCAGAGATTTTTCATTTCGAAACTAACAAATCACAAAATCTTATATCCAAAATCCCAGCTTAAGCTTTTCGTTGTTATGGTGCTGGGGAGAAGCAACCTTTTTTTTTCCTTATTTGACATTTTTCAATTGGTTGGTTTTAAATGTAAATTTAATGTGATTTTTGATGGGTAAAGTTGTCAAATCCTAGAAATATGGACTATTTCACAGCGTTAAATGTGAATTTGGACAGAATTTCACAAAATGATTGATCAGATTATGGCTTTGTCAAACAGATCAATTATTAAATGGCCATTTTTACCTATTAATGATCACTCATTTATAGGAATTTCTTTTTTTGTTTTATCTCAGCCATAATATGAAGAAACTTAATAAAAATATAACAATATGGGTGATCGATCATTGACTGATCAGAAATATAGAACGTTCATTGGTATATTAAAAATAAAAGGTGAATTTGGACAGAATTTCACAAAATGATTGATCAGATTATGGCTTTGTCAAACAGATCAGTCATTAAATGCCCCATTTTTACCTATTTTAAAAATGATTATTTATTTTTACGAAATTTATTTTTTCTTTGTTTGGCATTTTAAATTTCTTGCATTGACTGATCAGAAATATTGAACATTCATTGATGTATCAAAAATAATTAGTGCAGAATCCCAAATGTCGGGTCCCCATGTGTCGGGTCCCCAAATGTCAAATCCCCAAATGTCGGGTAGCCATATTTAAACCCAAAAACAAAAATATTGACCACCATCATCTTCATCATCTGATTGAATCTGAGTCTTTTCCATATCAATCACTTTCACCGAAGTCTTACCTTGCCAAAATTTTCTATCAATGACCGAAATAGCCGTGCCACCTTCTTTTTCAAGCAGCTTTATTGCCGACCCTAAGGCCTGGGAGATACCCCAAAGCGGGCTCATTGGAGGAACCACCTGACGAAGCAATTCAAAGTCGTTAATTTTTTTGCCAAATAAGTTTTAATTTGCTCAAGCAAAAATAAATAATAAATTGGTAGTCCCATTAAAAGAATTTTCAATTAAAATTTATGAAAAGTGAAAGTGAGCAAAGTGAAAGAATCTAGGTCGAAGTGACAAAAGTGCAAATTTGGCGAAGGACAAAAAGTGCAAAATATGCTGAATTTTCGAGTAAATCATGTCATAACTTTGCTCATACGAAACAAAATTAAATAATCTTGGTATCATACGATAGCTCTTACTTGTTTCTATTAGCTTGTTAAATTTCAGAAAATATTATTAAGTTTTTCCAAAGTTATGACCAAAAAAGTGAAAAAAATTGCTATAACTTTGGAAAAACTTAATAAAATTTTCTGAAATTTAACAAGCTAATAGAAACAAGTAAGAGCTATCGTATGATACCAAGATTATTTAATTTTGTTTCGTATGAGCAAAGTTATGACATGATTTACTCGAAAATTCAGCATATTTTGCACTTTTGTCACTTCGACTCACCACGATTTGAACTTTCACACAATTTGAACCATCGGCGAGCAAAATTTTAACTTAGAAATTTAATAGAAATGGCTTTTAGACACGTGACCCGATGTCCGGGTTCTCCGGTTCCCAAAAACTTCGGGCCCTTTCGATTCACACTAGCCCGGGCAAAACTCTACATTTAACAGGTAACTAAACTATGCCCCTTTAGCTTCATTTTTGCTAGCCCGGGCTCAATTATACATTTAAAAATCGATTGGGGCTGCCACTTTAGCTTCATATTAGCCCGGGCTGGGCTTAACTTTATCATTCAACATGCAACTCAATCGCCCTTTAGCTGTTTGCTAGACCGGGCACGCGCGATTTTTGTTTCCTGCCCGAAGGCCGGAGACCCCCTCCTCATACTTCGGCCGGCTTGTTCTTTCTTCTTCTTCTTGTCGCTAACGGGTCGTTTTCTCAAAAATGGGAACCATCCGCCGGTGCTACCAGTGAGGGAGGCACCCTGGGCAGTGCACCCCAAAACACCGCCGCCCGAAACACCGCCGGAACGAGTTTTTTGGTCGTAACTTTTTTCTTCATCCAAAAATTATTGTAAACTTAATGTTATTCGAAAGCTATAAGTGTTTGGAAACTATCATTAAGCAGATGTTAAGCGATTAAAAAATTCTCCATAAAGTTAGAAAATAAACTTCATTAAATTTCCGATTTTTTTCGATTTTTTGCATAATAAAAATTATATCTTTTTGAGAATTTTTTAATCGCTTAACATCTGCTTAATGATAGTTTCCAAACACTTATAGCTTTCGAATAACATTAAGTTTACATTAATTGGTGGATCAAGAAAAAAGTTACGACCAAAAAACTCGTTCCGGCGGTGTTTCGGGCGTCGGTGTTTTGTCCTGTTCCGTAATTAAATTAATTACTGGTAGTAGAATATTCAAATAAAATAAAATAACAGATTTTAAAATAAAAATTTTATTCATTTTTCTAAATTATAGCAATATTAAGATTATAAAAATACCGACCCACATATAACTGATGAATTATTCATAATTATATTTTTATTTAATTTTTTGCGTTAACATATAAAATCCATCATATGTACATTAATTTTTTTATTTGCGTAACAGCGTAAAATTATACGTATTGGGAATTATTGATTTTACACGCTATATTCTTTAATTCGACCTAGCACCGCATAGCATATAATAAAGTTTCATAAAAATGACTGATCATGGCTCAAATGAACAGAGTCTCACAATGAATGATTAAATTATGGCTTTGTTTTTTTTATAAATGATCACACATTTTTTGAATTCTATTTTTTTTTTTGTTTTGTTTGGACGAGTGATCATTATCAGAAAAAGTGCAAAAATGTGCATATAAATAGGCTGAATGTGCCTTACAAAGCCATCATTTTCCAAAAAAATAAAATAATTCATCCAATGAATTATTTTATAATTTTTATCTTATTTTATTTGCTTTCAATTTCTTGGGGATTTCTGCATGTGATGGTAAAGCCTAACCAAGGTATCCATAAAAAAATGAATGAAATAATTAAAAAAAAAACTTAGATTGGTTTAAATTTGGGCATGAATTGGTCGACTCCGCATCATCATTTTGGCTAAAAGGAACAAATGCGGGAACATTGACCGGTGAATTGGCATTTGAATGGATCAACAAATACGCATTTGGCATTTTGTGTACCAATTTTAAATTTGAATTTCCATTTGATGCCAATTTTGAAGAGGTGCACAAAAGTTTCTGTGAACAATTGGAAACTGGCAAAAACATTAAAGAAGCAGCGGAAAATGTTCACAAATCAGCCACCAATTGCTGAAAAACATTGGCATTAATGGCATCATAATTGGCCAAAGAGACCAAAAATTGCCAAAATATGAATTTTTGACTGAACAAAATCAAGCAAACATTGAGGAACTGATGGCAATTGTCAACAAAGCACGGGGCTTATTTTTAACCATTCAAAAGGTGAACGCAGCGCACTGTAGTAACACACAACTGTATTGTAATGGCTGTACAGCGGGACCACGCAGATCAGCGCAGCACAGTTCGGCGCGACAAGTCATAACTTTTTTATATATGGACGGATTTTTTAGATATTTGGAAAATGAATGCAGCACATATAGAGAACTTTCTGATGATACCAATTACATTTGAATTGGCAGATTTAGAAAAAAGTTATGGCTTCTCAAAGTTAGCCGCGCCGAACTGTGCTGCGCCGAACTGGGACCGACCCCTGTGCTGTTACCGTTGCTGGAACGGATAAAGTTTATGGACTAACTTTGCATTTTTTAATATTTTGTGTGGCTTTTTTTAAGTGAAAATTTTTCTTTTGCCAGGAAATCCCTATGCCCAATGGTGCCGATGATATTCCTGTGCTGTCTCCAACTAAACGGCGACGCCGAAAACGACTCGACAAAAAAAAGATTAAGATTGGAACATATGGTTTATTAGCTCTTGTTTTTTTCATTGGCCTCGGTTTCTTGGCAAAAATGCCACATTCCAATCCGCTTGTCTACTACGGTCCAATTGCTGTTGATGCTTGTTTATTTGTTGTATGTTTGGTTTGTTGTATTTGGTATTTATGTTTATCGGACGAAATTAGTGAACTGATGAATAATCACGCTAATCCCTAGCCCATCAGTTTGTAGCCTTGGTGAGTCGAAGGACAAAAAGTGCAAATTTGGCGAAGGACAAAAAGTGCAAAAATTGCTGAATTTTTGAATAAATCAAGTCATAACTTTTTTCAGACGCAATCTAATTAAATAATTTTAGTATCAAACGATAGCTCTTACTTGTTTCTATTAGCTTGTTAAACTTCTGAAAATTTTATTAAGTTTTTCAAAAGTTATAAACCAAAAAAAGTGAAAAAAATTGTTATAACTTACGAAAAACTTTGAAATTCAGTAAGCTAATAAAGCTATTCAAATGCTATCGTATGATACCAAGATTATTACACTTGGTTGTTTCTGAGAAAATTTATGACATGATTTAGTCGAAAATTCAGCATATTTTGCACTTTTTGTCCTTCGACCTAGCATCGTTTGTAGCCTCTTGATCAAAACCAAAATTCTAAATTTCCTTTTAACCACTGTCTGTCCTATTGTGTGTGTTTAAAATCATTTACTGTATCACTCTAGTTTTAAATTGAATCGAAGAAATGCGTTTGCAATACATATACTGTGACTAACTACGACGATTTGTTGTTACATATTCTATAAAAGTTGTTCGCATTTTTTAATGGATTCATATTCAGTTAAAAGCATAAAAATTGATTTTGAAAAAATTCGTTTATTTCGGAAAGTTTTGCGATTTTTTGAAAAAAAATCTTAATTAAAATGGCCATTTATAGGAGAACATCCATTAGCAAATTCAGACCCAAATTTCCAAAATTATCACCGGTGGCGCCTGTCGGCACCACCGAACCCCCTTTTGCATAGGGTTTTTACTGAATTTTCTTGCTCTTAGAATAATTATTTTCAAAATGATTACTCATTATGTATGTGCTGGCTAATCCAAGAATTAATGAGTCGGAAAGTCAGTCTGATCAGTTTACATGAAGCTGATCAGTGCAGGAAACTGGCTCTTCGGGTTTTTCGGGGTTGATTTCAGCCAAAATATGGAGAAATTTGGATAAAAAAATATAATAATATGATTGATCATTGATTATTGACAAGTACAAATAACAATCATTCTTAATATTAAAAGAAAATGGACAGATTTTCATAAAATGATAGATTAAATTTGTTAAACAGAATCAGTTTTTAAATGCCAACTTTTACAATTTTAAAAGATCATTCATTTTTACCAAATTTCTTTTTCCATTTTTACCTATTTTTTAAATGATCACTTATTTTTACAAAATTTCTTTTTTCTTTGTTTGACCTTTTTAATTTGTTAGCAAAAAGTGCAAAAATGATGCATATAAATTAGCTGAGTGTGCATTACAAAGCTATCATTTCTCCTCAAAAAAAAATCCTTCCAGGTTAATTTTATTATTTTTCTTTTCAAATGTAAAGCGACTTCTCGAAATCTGTCTGAAAAAATTTAATAATTTAAATAATCTTTTCTCTATTAAAGAAAAAAAAAAAGTATTTTTAAATGAGGGGTTTTCAGAATTTTTTTTTGGGGCAAAACTAAATTTTCTTTATTACCGTTTCGATAAGAGTTCTTTTTTTTCTTGAATTTTATTTTTTATTTAAATAGAGCAAATTAACAAACTCATTTTGGATTGGACCAATTAATCTAAAATATTTTCTAACTAAATTATTTTATATTTTAAAATTTTTCTTTAACTTAAGTAATCGCATAATTCAAACAATTCAGAAATGATTAGCCTCTCATCAAAATCATTTCCTATTTTTATACTTTTGCTTTCTTTAAGCAAAGGCCATCAAATTTTGCCAAAATCCCCGACTGAAAATGATGGAGATGGTAAAAATTAAAATTTAACAAAAAAAATCATTAAAAAATTAATTAAATTGCTTTTTCAGATGTGCCGTTGAAGCGGGAAAATGGATGGTTGGGTTTAACAACAAAATTATACACAAAAATGAAATCAAGTGGAAAAATTGACTCAGTTTTATTTTTCAAATTGTTTCAACAAGAAATTGTCCCTGTTATATGCAGTGAAAATTTTGAATTTCAAAGGGATGAAAATTTTCAAAATTTACCTAAATTACGTCAAAATTTGTGCCAAATGAAAGAAGGCCAAAGCAATGAAGAAATGACAACAAAAGTGATGGAATCCGTCACCAACACTCAATGGATTTTCAAAGCAGATATTTTTGACCAAATTGGTCCAAAAATTCAAAATTTTACTTATCTTAATGCCAAAAACCAAGCAAATGCCGCTAAAATTGTAGAAAATTTCACGAAAGGAATGAAAACATTATTTGCATTGATACAAGGTAAATAATTTTAATTAAAATACAAGTTAAAATTAATTCTGCCAAGTCGAAATCCTGGGACCGTCCCTGCTACATTTAATGATGAAAAATTAAAAAAATAAAGTAAATTTTAATTGGTGATTATCATATGTCCCCATATTATTGTGATTTTTTTTCATTTGTTAACATTTTTGACAATTTTTTTATGTCTACGGGGTTTTTTTATCCAATAAATGCTATCTCTAGCTATAAAAAATTAGATACTATTATAACAAATTAATTATCCCCCATTTTTTACTACCTATATTTTGCTGATTTTTGTCATTCATCATTTTCAAGCGGACCATTTACCATTTGTTCACTACAAATATTTTGCCACCACCATTACTACCACCAAAAATGGCATGGACAACAATGGCAGCAGCCGAAAACGACGAAGAGCCAAGCGAATGCAACCGTATTCTGACGGTGGTGGTAGCCATGTCATAGAAATGGTTGGGAGAAGTAGCAACAACGAGATTCAGAGCAGCAACGACGCGATTCAGAGCAGCAACGACGCGATTCAGAGCAGCAACGACGCGATTCAGAGCAGTAATAACACAAATACCATGGAAAGCAGCAACATACGCAGAAAAGACAGCCAATGGAACAAAATTGGTTATGCTGTGCTTACCATTTCCTTAATAGCTTTTGGTGTTGTTTGTTTTGGCTTTGGCCAGCATTTGGCTTCTCATGAGAACACAAAACTTCCAATGGTGCTGCTTTATATTGCCAGCCTTATTTTTGTCGCCAGCGCATTAATTGTCTCAATAATGAAGCTTTGTAAGTTTAACCGTTAGCAGAGGGAACCCACACGGTCGGTATACCACAAAGTTGTCTTTGCGGTGAAACATATTGCTTTGCAGGTACTTTCCCATTATGAGGGCGCAAGGCAAAAATTTTAAAAAATCAACAAAAGGGCGCGCAAATTGCACAAGGCGCGCAGTTGAATTACTTTGGAGGGGTGCTAGGTCGTTTGTTCAAATATCGCCACTATGGGCGTTTGTTAAATCCGCCATTTTTTACAAATTTTCCGCACATAATCCGCCATAACTTTGTTCAAACGCAACTAAATTAAAAATTCTTGGTATCATCCGATAGCTATTGGATAGCTCTATTTATCTACTAATTTTCAAAAAATATGATTAAGTTTTAAGAAAGTTGTGGCCGTCAAAGTGAAAAAAATTAATCTTTTTGACCATATTCTTCTTAAAATTTAATCAAATTTTTTGAAATTTGGCAGATTAATAGAGCCAATCAAGTGCTATCGTGGAAACTAAGATTATTTAATTTGGTTAATTTTGGGCAAAGTTATGACAAGTTATGTTCGGAAAATCAGTAGAAAATGGCGGATTTAACAAACGCCCGTAGTGCCGGAATTTAACAAACGTCCCAGCACGCTTTGGAGGCATAAATGCAACAATTGTTGTTAAAATTTCGTCAAGAAATTTGCGCACCCCTTTGTTGATTTTTTCAAATTTTTGCTTGCGCCCTCATAATGGGAAAGTACCGCTTTGCATCCTTTTTCCTTTAAAACGTTGTCATTCATCATATATTCCGCTTTTGTCTGTCTCTGTTCCTATTTTATTGAACCGGCCCTTTTCGTGCGCGTGCAAATCACTTTTTTCTTTGTCAACCCAAAAAAAAAACATTCTTGGTATCATACCCGATCTTTTATTGGTGTTTTTGTTTTTCTTGGATATAAATTTTCAAAAATTTTTTACACAGCATGTTAAAATTTTTTTTTGTCATATTTAGTCAATTTTCTGATAAAAAATGCAATTCAGTTCGTTGAAAATAATCAGAGCGCCAAATAATATAAATTAGCGAACAATTAAAAATGCAAGAGTAATCCAACCATTGATCAAAAATAAGAATGCATTACATAAAATGTAAACAATTTTATATGACTTCACGAAAATAAGTGATTAATTATTCTTTACAACTATTGTCACATCCGCAATTTTTTGGGTCAAAAAAAGAATATTTTGGCACCCCTGCATAAAACCCAAAAAATTTCAATTTTTGTTTTTTTTATCATGAACTAAATTATTTTAGGAGGATTCAGGGTCGGAGAATACGATTGTAACATTCGTTTCCAGCTATTCGAACCCCAATTCGAACAAAAGGGCGAAAATTGAATTTTTTAAAATCACCTTTCGGCAAAAAAAAATCAATCATAAAGCACGAAATAAATATTTGCTTGAATATTTTCTTTCTTCAAATTTCCATCCCGAACATTACACTGGGTTTGGCATTACCGTTTTAAATGCATCAATATTTGACGACCATCGTTCAACTGAAACGAATTCGCATCGAAGCACCTTTGGAGCACCGTGCAGCAGCAGACGCGGCGAGAATAACCATTTGGCCACCATTTGTCTGTTCGTCACACATTGGCACTGTCGTTGGACGAAAATGCAGGGAAAATTTCGTAGCGAGTACAAAGTGTACGAAAAGATGGACAGTCGGTGAGAAGGAACGCCATAATTTGTCGCATCACGAGTTGTTTATTTATGGCACTTAAATTCATTCTCGCACATGTTGTGTTTGATCGTTGGCCAAATATTTTGCATAATAAATTCAAACACGCCATCATTGGCTGACGCAATTTCTAAAGATATCCCCACTTGAGGCGAATGTACGGCGAAAAAGGCGAAGAAAATTGACGACACTCTGATAGCGTAGAGTGCCCGCTTTGAAAACCATAGGGGGGACCCTTTAGATTTTTTTTTGACAAGTTTTTTAATTTTGGCCAAAATAACACTTATTCGTTATTTGCGAGCTCAAAACCCAAAATTAAAAATGTCAAAAAATCTAAAAGGTCCCCCCTATGGGTTTCAAAGCGGCCACTTTGCGCTGTACAAATGCCCAACTTGCAAATATTTTTGCGGTCTCTGATCACGAAAATGGTATTCTTTTTGCCATTCTGAAACCCAGGATCAAATTGAAAACAGATAAACTTGTAAAAATCTGAAAAACAATTGATTTTTTTGTTTTAATACGGGTTCGGAATCCAACAGAAACTACTTATTTTTACAACATTACTTTATCAAAATGTTTCTGAATCCGACGACATTTTTCGGCACTTGAACTTGCGGAATTGGCACCATTTCACCAAGCGAATTGACAATTTTCTTTTCCTTTATGCCATTCTTTCCAAATTATGCGACGAATTGTCACAAATCCAATTGCCCATCGGCGTGTTTTGAAGTTGTCATCGACGTAATAGTCAAATCCGTCGCTAAGCAGTGCAATTTGAAGGCCAAGTTGACGAGGCGCAATCACATCGCCACAGATGGGGCTAAAAACAACGGTAGGGGTCATTTGCGTCTCGCCAACTGCGTCTGGGGCTAACTGCGTCTTGGGCCAACTGCGTCTGGCCAACTGCGTCTCGCCAACTGCGTCTTAGTACTAAAAATGCCAACTGCGTCTCGCCAACTGCGTCTTAGTACTAAAAATGCCAACTGCGTCTCGCCAACTGCGTCTTAGTACTAAAAATGCCAACTGCGTCTCGCCAACTGCGTCTTAGTACTAAAAATGCCAACTGCGTCTCAGTTAAAAAAAAAATAAATAACTCTAGTTTTTTTTTGAAAACCGAACCATAGTCTCCGGCTTTTTTTCAAAACCGAACCCTAGTTTCTATTCTTTTTTGAAAACCGACCCCTAGTCTTTTTGAAACCCAGCAACCCCTATGTTTTGTGAAAAGCATCTCCTTGTATTTAAAAATTTCAGTTCTTTTTTCAAAAAAATACTAGGGGGGTAGGTTTTCCAAAAAAAATTAGTAGTTTCAAAAAACTAGAGTTATCTATTTATTTTTTTAACTGAGACGGAGCTGGCCCTTTTAGTACTAAGACGCAGTTGGCAAGACGCAGTTGGCACAAGACGCAGTTGGCGAGACGCAGATGACCCGTTTCGTAAAAACAAATAGTTTTACACAAAAGAAAAAAAAATGTTGTTACATTTCATTTTCCATCTTCGTTTGTTCTACCTTATTGGCATTGTTCGACTTTTCGGTGAAAGGCAAATTATAATTTTTTTTCGGTTTAAGATAAGAAAAACTTTAAAAAAAAATTATATTTTAGGTAAAAAAGCAAATGCAATATGAGAAAAGTGTAACAAACATAACAATTTGTCGTCCGCAGCAAAAAAGTGATTGGAGAAATAAAAAATGAAGCCTTATATTTCATTTAGTGGGTGCCCTTATCTTTTTTAAACGACCGCGTCATTTGTGCGCTGCCCGTCGATTGGTCCACGTGTCGATTCGTCCCCCAAGCCAAAATAGTCGATTCGTCCCCAAATTTTTAAAGTCGTGTAAAATATTTTTCTAATGGTTTTCGGGGTCGTTGATCACGAATATAAGATTAATTTTTGTCAATTCCGAACCCCGGATCCAAATTGGAATCAGAAGTCGAAAAATTTTATCAGTCACGACATAAATTTTCATAGAAGTGACTGATCAGTGTTTATATGGACAGAATTTCAGAATGAGTGAATTAATTAAGGTTTTATTCATTAGAATCAGTCATAAAAGTCCTCAATTTTACAATTATAAATGATCACTTATTTTGACGATTTTTTTTTCTTTAGTTGACCTTTTAAAATTTTTGCCCTTTTTCATGTAAAATTAAACCTGGTTTCGTTTCATTTTGCTTCTCAAAAAAAGGAAAAATTCACAAAAATGAGTGATTATTATCACAAAAAGTGCAAAAATGATGCTTATAAATAGGCTGAATGTTCCTTACAAAGCCATCATTTTTCAAACAAAAAATTCTCCCAATGATTTATTTTATTATTTTTTCTTTATTTTGTTTGTCTCCAATTTCTTTGGGATTTCAGCAAGTGTTGGTAAGGCCTAACCAAGGTATCCATAAAAAAATGAATGAAATAATAAAAAAACTTTTAGATTGGTTTAAATTTGGGCATGAATTGATCGACTCCGCATCATCATTTTGACTAAAAGGAACAAATGCGGGAACATTGACCGGTGAATTGGCATTTGAATGGATCAACAAATGCGCATTTGGCATTTTATGTAGTATCAATTTTAAATTTGAATTTGAAATCGGTGCTAGTTTTGACGAAGTGCGCAAAAATTTCTGTGAACAATTGAAAAATGCCAAAAACATTGAAGACGCAGCGGAAAATGTGCAGAAATCAGTCAAAAATTTGCTGAAAAGCATTGACATTAATTGCATCATAATTGGCCAAAACGACCAAAAATTTCCAAAATATGAATTTCTAACTGATCAAAATCAAACAAACATTGAACATTTTTGGGTTAATGTCAAATTGTTATTCGGTATATTTTTGACCAACCATCAGCAGGTGAGAATTGACTACAACACAATAACTGTATTTGTTGATGGTCCATTTTTACCAAATTGACAGAGTGCTAAACAAACAATTATTTACAAAATATTAACACTCCTTTAGCTCCCCGGGAATTGTCAAAAAATTCAGGCAAATATCAATTTTTGCATATTTTTTTTTTTTGCTTTATTCTCTCTTCGATTTTATTTTCATGAAACTTTTTTTAATATGCCCATTTTATTTGGCTCTTTTTATTACATAAACGCTGATTTTTGCTGTTTATTTTGGGTAAAATTCTGTCAAAATATGGTGCTGGTGCGTTTCGTAAAAACTGCCAATTTCACTGATTTTTCGACTAAATCTTGTCATAACTTTTTTCGGAACAACCTAAATTAAACAATCTTGGTATCATATGATAGCTTTTGATTGGTTTTATCATATAAACAAATTAAAAAAAATTGCTTATGTTTTTCAAGAGTTATGGCATTTTCTTTAGTTTGTTTGCCTCCATTTTAAATTTTTGTTTAATTTGGTTAGTTCTAAGAAAAATTATGACAAGATTTAGCCAAAAAAAATCAGTGAAATTGGCAGTTTTAAGAAACGCTCCAGCACAGAAAATATATTTTACCTCTTTTTTTCCCAGAACTTTGTCAATGCCAATGGTGCAACTACTGTTCGTGTGCCGTCGTCGCCTACAATTCGAAGACGACGACGCCGCATTAAACGCTCTTGGAATTGGGAGAAGACACTCTGTATACTTTTACCTATTGCAGGGGCCATAGTGACTCTTTTGTTCGCTGCAATGTTCATAGTGGTAGTAAGTCATAAGAATACCTTCAAAGGCTTGAGCTGCAACCAATCTCTTAATTTTCCGGCTTCTTTTTTTGTGTTATGCCACCATTGTTGAGCTTTCATAAATTTATAGCCATGCGCGCTTTCGTAAATCCGCAATTACCCTAATTTAAATTGTTTCTTTTATTCAATTAAAGTCAAATTTGAAGAAAAAAAAGTTGACTAAATAATTGTTAAATAACAAAAAATTAAAAACAAAAATTGGCTAACAAAAAACTAAGAACTTTTTGTTAATGAGCTTTTAAAAACAAAATCTATAAAAAATTTTTTCCTTCTTTTTGGCTATTTTATAAGAAAAAAATTCTCGAATTTTTTTAAATTTAAATTTTAAGATATTTTTTTTGAGAAATTTTAAAATTTGTAGATTAAACAAAAAAAAAATGACACTTTAGGGAGATGGCGGATTTACGAAATGCACATGAGAATAATTTTTAAAACGTCAGTGGCGGCGAATTTTCGAAACGCATCACCACCTTTATTTTATTGTGTTTTATGAAAATTATCTTTTTCAAGCATTTTGTCTAATCGCTTTGTCTCCTTTCTATTATATAACCTCATACTGTGCCTATTATTACTCGACATTTTTATAAAAGAGTTAAAAAAAATTATATATAAAATTTGTATATTGTATGCACCTGAGAAAAAGATCTTTTTCAAAAATGGTTTTTTCCCTAAAAAAATTGCAAAAAGAACACATCAGGGGGGGGGGGGGGGGAATGGTACCGAAAATCATGAGTACGAGTAAAATGAGTAACGAGTATTTCTAAAACTCACGAGTACAAGCAACGAGTAATTCTTATTTTCTAAAAGGAAAGAGGAAAGGAAAAAGTGATAATTCGTTGACAAAATTTACCTTTTGCGCAGCTTATTCCTAGAGACCGGAATTTTGATAGATTTCGGATCCTGATCCGGACCCGGATTCGGGAATTAGACCGGACAAAATTCCGGGATTAAAAATCCTGTTTTTTCTGGACTCTTGGTCCGGTTTCCAAATTTTGAGCCGGGATCCCGACCCGGATTCCGAATTTTTCAAAAAAGAAAACCTATGAAAAAAATAATAAAAATTATAAAAATGCTTAATCTTAAATTACTGCGATAGTTAATCAATCAAAATTTGAAGTATTCTATTTGAACGAGACTATTATAACAAGAGGCTTATAACAAGAGGCGTGCTGAGACGTTTGTTAAATTCCGCCACTATGGGGGGCGTTTGTTAAATCCGCCATCTTTTACAGATTTTTTGAACATATTTCGCCATAACTTGGCTCAAAAGCAACTAAATTAAATAATCTTGGTATCATTCGATAGCTTTTGATTATCACTATTATTCTTCTAAATTTCAAAAAATTTGATTAAGTTTTAAGAAAAATATGGTCAAAAACAATTTTATATGTTGGGAAAAACAGTAAAAAATGGCGGATTTAACAAACGACCTAGCACCAACAAGAGGTACTATCGAAAATTTTCTTTAAACTTAATGCCTTTCAAAAGCTCCTTAGAAGCTAAGCTCTATTAACCCTTCAAAAATTCAAAAAAATTACCCACCTATAAAAAAGTTATTAATCAAAATACACTAAAATTCTTACTTTTTAACTTTTTTAAGAGTTAGTCGATCGCTCAGAAATAACCTATTCACACAACGAATTGATAAAATTTGGTTCACAAAGAAAAAAAGTTACAAAGTCCTAAACGAGTCTGGCGCCGAACCAGACCGACCCGGTTTTGGGGTAAAAAATGAGAGTTTTTAAAAAAGATTCCAAATAGCTTTTTTTTTTTCTAACAGCAATTTGCCATCGCTTTACAATTTGCCTAAATATTCCGGTATCGAAGACATTTTTTCATCTAGCTTTTTAAAGGTTTGAAAAGTTTAAACGGCAGGGACCGGTGATGCCGAAAGGCGCCACCGGAAAAATTTTTGAAAATTTAGGTGTGTTTGATAAGAGATTTTGCAAAAGGGACTATTTTTGTTTATTTTAAGAAAAATTTTGATTTAAGCAAATCGTTTCAAAAAAATTCTATGTAAAAATTGTCAAAATTAAGAAAAAAACAAAATCCGGTTGACCGTGGTCAAATTTGTTCGGATCCGGATCCGGACCCGGATTCGAGAATTAGACCGGACAAGATCCCGGGATTAAAAACCTGTTTTTCCGGAATCCGGACTACGAATCCGGGTCAATTTTTCCAAAAAAACACACCGGATCCGGATCAGGATCCCGGGAAATCCCGGTCGGGATCTGGTCCGGTTCCGATCTCTACTTATTCCTATTAATTTAGTCATTCTTCAACAGGTAGCAGCGCGTTTCCTAAATCCGCCAGATGGTTTTCTAAGGTTCCTAAATCCGCCAACGCCTTTCCTAAATCCCCCATCAAATAGAATCAAAAAAAAATTCCCATCTCTATTTCTCATTCTCGTCATTCTCATCTTTGCACTCTTTCTCTCTTCCCTCTGTTCCTTCCTCTAGTGCTTCTTACAAAGCCTTCGACATGTGTAAAAACAGCCAACAATTGTGACAAGAAAAAAGAAACAGGTAACGAACGCATGCAAGCCCAATGAAAACTGAAAATATATCTTTGTGATGCTGAGCACGTAAACCATAATAGCATTTTTGCTTTACCAACAAAAAGAAATGGGCAAAATGCTAGACCTAGGATGGGAATCGAACCCACGCCTCCACCCAATCCATGGGCAGCTCCGTGGTTGGTCGATTCACAAAAAGTGCAAATTTTACTGAATTTTCGACTAAATTTAGTCATAACTTTTATCAGAAGCAACCAAATTAAACAAACTTGGTATTGTAAGATAGCCCTTCAATTACTCTATTAGCTTGCTTAGTTTCAAAAAATTTTATTAAAAAATTTGCCATAACTTTTGAAAAACTTAATAAAATTTTTTGAAATTTAGCAAGCTAATAGAGTAATTGAAGGGCTATTGTACTATACCAAGATTGGTTAAATTGGTCGCTTCTGAGAAAAGTTAGGAGTTGTTATAGTGAAAAATTCAGTAAAATTTGCGCTTTTTGTGAATCGACCTAGCACTGGCTGCTCTACCATTGAGCTACAGAGGCACATCCGCCATTTCTTTTAGGTTAGCCGACATTTGCGCCGTATTTTTTATGAGGCAGACACTTGCGCCGCCTAGAAAATTTTTTTTCGACAAATTTTTTATCTTCTTTTTGGCCAAATTCAAGTTTATAAAAAATGTATTTTCAGAACAATGGAAATTCGTGAGTGTTTGTTTGATTCGCAAAGGCGTACGTACCAGGGATGGCGACGATCTATGATTTGAAAAATCGGAAATTGAAAAACCGGAATTCCGATGCCCAAAATTTTTAGAGAATCGGAAATCTGGTCCAAAAGCATCGGAAATCGGAGAATTGGAAAAATTTTTTTTACAAAATAACTAATTTTTTTTTTTACAAAAACCGATTGCAAATTGTCGCCATCCCTGGCACGTACGTTCCCCGTTTCCAGGCTTAGTTGTTCCTACAAGGGCAGTAGAAGACAGAAAGGAAGGCAATTACGACAAAAAGAAAGAAAACGGTAAGGCATGCCAACACAATGACTGCAGTTATATTATGGGGATTGTGATGAAGTGTGATGGCCAAGCGTATGCAGAAGTAAGCCAAAACAGGTGTCAATATAACGGAAATGCAAAAGAGTGAAAAACATACAATAAATCCAACAGAAGAATCATTGTCACTGCTACTGCTAAATACCGAATTGAAAGAGGGCATCACAAAGGTATCACTTCGTTTTCCTCTTCGTCTGTTGTTGTTAATGCCATTTTTGGTGGTTGTGGTGGTGACAAATTTGTAGTGGACAAATGGCAATTGGTTCGCTTAAAGATGAATATAATGGATAACAAAAAAAGGCAGCCAGGATATTTATTATTGTAAAGAAAACGCGCTACTTCTCTCTAGTATACGGTAGCAAATTTTTTTTGTTATTTAATGTAAAAAGTAATTAAAAGCCTCTTTCCTAGTGTTTTCAGAGTCGCTGATCACGAATAAGCCACCCATTTTAACTAAACCCGAACCCCTGGCATCCGTTTGGACTAATGCGAATCCCTGACCCGAATTCGAACATTAAGCCGAAATTCCAAACAAAAAAATTGTTGGTTGATTTTAAAGCCAAAAAAAGATTAAAATAACAATACTGAATTGTCAATATGTTTTTTTGGCTGAATTCCGTGTATTTAAATCATTTTAAGTTTAAAAATTGAAATCTGAAATTTTTGGAATTTCAACTTTTGTTCGAATTCGAGTCAGGGGTTCGAACTTGGGCAAATGTAGAGAAGTACTGAAAAAGCAAATAATATTTTTATTTTTGTTTAAATGGAATAAAACCATTATTGTTTTAATTCTTGATTTTCCACAGACTATTTTAAGGATGAATTTTTTTACCATTAATTAATGCAATGTATATTTTGACTCCCTTCGTGAAATATTCAATAATTGTTATGACAATTCCACGATTTTTGCCATTAAGATAGGTCAAATTTTTGATTTTTTGACTAATTTTGTCAAAAAAATCTGCTTTGAAAATCCATTGAGTGTTGGTGACAGATTCCTTCATTTTTGTTGCCATTTCTTCAATGCTTTGGCTTTCTTTCGTTTGGCATAAATTTTCGCGAAATTTTTCAAAATTTAGAAAATTTTCATCCATTTGAAATTCCAAATTTTCACTGCAAATAATAGGAATAACTTTTTCATTGAGCCATTTGAAAAACAAAACGGGGTCAATTTTTCTACTTGAGTTTATTTGCTCGTAAAAAGTTGTTGTTGACTCAAAAAAATCTAAAAACGAAATTTAATTAATTATTTAGTTTTTTCGCAATAGAATTTAATTTTTACCCTCTCCGATAATTTTTTCCAATGGTTTTGGCCAAATTTGATGACTTTTGCTTAATGAAAGCCAAAAGAATAAAATAAAAAATGATTTTGATGAGAGGCCAATCATTTCTGAGTTTGGAACTTTATTTGAAAAAATTGGCAGAAAAATAAGGTAATAAATGGTTCGAAATAGGTTTTTTTGTTTTTCTGAGAAATTTCGAGAAGCCCCTTTACATTTCAAGTGAAAAATAAAATAAAATAATTCATTGGGTGGATTTTTTTTATGGGGAATGATAGCTTTGAAAGCACACTCAGCCAATTTATATGCACATTTTTGCACTTTTTGCCAACAAATTTAAAATGCCAAACAAAGAAAAAAATAAATTTTGTAAAAATAAGTGATCATTTATAAAATATGTAAAAATGGGCATTTAATGACTGATCTGTTTGACAAAGCCATAATCGTCGGATCAATCATTTTGTGAAATTTTGTCCAAATTCACCTTTTATTTTTAATATATCAATGAATGTTCTGTATTTCTGATCAGTCAATGATCACCCATATTGTTATATTTTTATCCAAATTTCTCCATATTTTGGCTGTGATTATTTTTCATAAATGATCACTCATTTTGTGACATTCTGTCCAAATTCACATGTTATGCTGTGAATTTCTTTTTTCTTTTTATTTGTCCAATAAAATCATTATCAACTTTACATTTAAAACCATCCAATTGAAAATATCAAAAAAAAAGGAAAAAAAAGATTGCTTTTCCAGCAATTGGTTGGGTTAACCGAATCGGCCTGTTTCGCTCTCGCTTCGGTCGATTCAGTCTCAAAGAATTTTCAGAAAGCGACAACCCTAATCAGGAGTCCGGCTCCGAGAAACAATATTTTTAATTCATTTAGAATGTGCCCCATTAATTCGCGGATCGCGTAAAAAACGGCGCGAATCGCAGAATCGCGAATCGCATTGCAATCGCCTCCAATCCCTGACCCGCATGTTGGGAAACAAAAACAAAATGGCATTATTCGAAAGCTTTTATATGTATGTTCTGTTAGCCTGCGATGTTTTAAAAAAATTTCGTTAAGTTCTAATAAAGTTATAGCCAAAAAAAACTCAAAAATCCAAATTTTTACGGAACGCGACATCTCCGGACCAGCCGACTTTCGGACCTCATAATTGAGGTATGTGGCAGGGATGTCACGGATTCCGATTTTCTTTGCTTTTGGGGTCGGAATTCAGATTTCCGAAATTTTTTGTGGGCTCGGAATTCCGAGTTCCGGTTTCCGACATTTTAGGCCAAAGCTCGGAAATTTGGAATCCGATTCTGACATCCATCGTCCCATTGCGAAGCCTGAACCCAAACTCGAACGAAAAGTTGAAAACTTAAAATTAAATTTCCGATTTTCGTTTTCTGATTTCCAATATTTTTGGGGTCGGAATTACCGAATGATACCGAATTAGTGAAATTTGGTTTACGAAGAAAAAAGTTACAACGTTTTAAGCGAGTCGGGCTTTGAAATTTGGGCGCCGAAACAACCCGTACCCGTGCCACAATAGGTTAGGCAATAAAATGCCCACTTAGGTATTATGCATTGATCGGACTGGCATTCACGGGGATGAAATGCCCTTTTGACTGCCAAGACATTCACCATTGTTGGAAAATGGACTGCCGTGGCAATATTGATCTAGTCTTTATTTTTCTAAGTCCAACAAAGAAAAAGAAATTTAGTAAATAATTTATAAGAAAAAATGCCAACAAATTTAAATGCCAAACAAAGAAAAAACAAATTTAATAAAAATGGGTGATCATTTATAAAATAGTGTGAATGTAATAATAACGAATGCTGCTTAACAAAGTCATAATTGATCAATTCCTTTGCTTCGTTGGCCATCTCTTCCAACAAATCGTTAAAACCTTTTGGCACTATTGGCATTTCATCTTTTGCTATTTTCTTTCCATCATTATTCGTCCTAGATTTAAATAATGTTTGTTTGCATTTATCAAATACAGACTTCTTCTTTGGTGCTTCACTTTTGAATTCTGTTCTTTTCATGGTTCCAGCAAAAAATTCCGTATATTTCTGACTCAATGTCAACAGGACTTGGTGAACTGATTTGTCATGTAGATCTTCTTTCAAACGAAATAGTTCCTTGAATTTTGACCTTTCATTAGGGGTCAAACCGTCATTATCAGCTTGATCTGTAAACCAAATCAGATTTTAAATTGAATTTCAATTTGTGCTTCAGGAAAGCAAATATTATTTAATTGATAGAATTAATAAATAGGGCTGGGATTTTTAGTTTTTTAACTATTTTTTCTGCGGCTTTATTTCGACGAGAAATGCACGAAAAACACATTTTTAGCTCGGAAATTCTTCGTTTTAACGCCACTATTCATCACTAGGAATCACTATTTTGGAGCTTTGCCACTAAAAAAAAATTATTTTGGAAGTTGGCCACTAAAATAATTTTTTGCCACTATTTCGCGATTTTTCAAATTAAAAAACGCAATTTAAAAAATTACATCGCTAAATTTGGAACTTTTTCGCCACTATTTTTGTCACTATTTTGCCGTTTTTTTGTCACTATTTAGTTAATATTTTGGAGTTTTTTGCCACTAAAAATCCGGGCCCTATTAATAAATTTGCTTTTCGAATTCAACAGTTTTACCTATGCGATAAATTTCTTTAAAATAGTCAAAAACAAACAGCAAATAGCCATGAAATAATTCGCATTTTTCTTTATTTTCTTCAACATTCTTGCAATTCCAATTCGTTCCCATCAAATACATAACGCCAAGGTTTGCCACGATCATTTGATTTGTTGGCTTATCATTGGAGATTTCATTCAGAGTCTTTGGCAGACCCTTCACAAATGCGTCAAATTCATCGTCCGTCGGCTAAAAAAAAAAGATAAAATATTATTCTTTTCTGTTTTAAATTATACTTATCAATCTTGATTTCTATATATGACATTTTTGGAATTATTAATGAAGCAAACGTTGGTAAACAAAAAAATAATAACAAAGTTAAGCAATATTTCGAAATTTGACCATTAATAGGCCGAATTCTTTTATTCCTTTTAATAAACCATCTAAATCGATCCTTTTTATTTCGTAAATAAAACCCACTAAAAGTTTAATGTAACTTACAGTCGGCAATCGCATAAATTTGTTTTCTTTTTTATATTTTTCGGTTCTGGCTTTCTCTTTTTCAGTGGCAGATTGTTTTGTTGCGTTCGAGAAGGCAAAAATAAAATTACAAAAAATTAAAATAAAAAAATTCATTGGAAAAGGGAGGGAAGACGAGGCTGAAGTGAGGCTTAAATGGCACAAATCAGCAAATTTATAAGGCCTCTTTTTGCACTTTTTTCTCATCAATATTTACTCATTGTTCATATTTTGTTTATTATCAGGGTGCCATATATATGCACTTTCTTTTATGCACTATATCATATGCTCGTTTTCTTTTTTTATGATGGGGTGTGCACATACTCTTTCCCGGCCTGGCCCCTTATCCCCCAAAAATCAAACTAATGCCAAAATGTTGCGTGGAATTTACATAAAAGTCCTTTTTTGGGCAAGCAAAATCCACAACAAAAAAAAAACGTAAAATTTGTGGAAGCCACCCCACAATGATGGGATGAGAATGCCCTTCCTTATGTGAAAGCATGCCTGAATTTAAGGGGATGATATGCATGTAATATTGGCACCCATACATTCACAGAAATTTTACATTGCCATGTGAAGAAACCACGGCACATTGTGCGCAGCATGCGAATGCCCCCAACCTCCTCCATGTCCGCTTCCGAGTTTCTTATTTTTCTTGTCGTCCCCGTTGAAGATAGAGATTAAGGTATTAAAAATTTTTTCGATAATCTTGATCGAGGCGTAAATATCGTGGGGCGCAAATGTCGTGGTGGGGCTCAAATGTCATGGGGCGCAAGTGTCTGAGGCGCAAACGTCGGGGCGCCAAATGTCGGGGTGCAGAGGGCTAATGTCGGAGCACCTCAAAAAATGCAAAGTCATAGCCAAAAAAAATTGCGAAACTTTGCCAACGCCATTTTTGGGCTAGCAAATTCCTAAAAAAGGCAAAATTTGCGGCTGCCACGCCATAATGTATGGGCAAGAAATATTATCCATGTTGGTGTTTAAATATGAAGGGCATCATGTCCCCCCATTCAATCAGGGTGAAATGCAATTTTGGCAACTCCCACACATTCGTCAAGGTTAGAAAATGTTTAAACATACGCCGTGGCAAAAATGATGGCGCCTAATTCCAGAGAAAATGCCTTCAAAAATTCCATTTTATTTTTATAAATGATCATTCATTTTTACGAACTTTTTTTCTTTGTTTCACATTTTTTATTAGTTGACATTTTTCATGCATTTTAAAGTGCTTTTATTTGTCTCTCAAATAAAGAAAAAAGAAAATTCACAAAAATGAGTGATCATTATCATAAAAAGTGCAAAAATAAGCATGCAGATAAATAGTTGTAATTCCAAATTTTCACTGCAAATAATAGGAATAACTTTTTCATTGAGCCATTTGAAAAACAAAACGGGGTCAATTTTCCACTTGAGTTTATTTGCTCGTAAAAAGTTGTTGTTGACTCAAAAAAATCTAAAAACACAATTTAATTGTTATTATTTGAGGTTTTTAATTTAAATTTAATTTTACCCCTTCCGACAATTTCAGTCGGTGATTTTGGCGAAATTTGACGACAAAAAAAAATAAAATAGAAAATGATTTTGAAATGCCTATCATTTCTGAATTAATTGGAATTCTTTTTTTTTTTTAATAGAGACAGAGAAGAAAAATTTAAAATATATAATCTTTTAATTAGAAAAAAAAAAAAATTTCCAATTAATTGATCGAATTTAAACCGATTTTATTTTCTCTATTCAAATAAAAATTAAATTCAAAAAAAAAAAACTCCAGAACTCTTATCGAAATCTTAAATAGGTAAGTCTTAGTGTTTGGCACCGGATTGGAACCCGGCCCGATTTTTTCGGACTCGGTGCCGGAATCCGGATTTTGGGTCTCACCGGATTTTTACGGATTATTTCGAAAAATCCCGCCGGTAAATTTTTGAAAATAAAAATTCGGTTTTGGATCCGGTCTTTTGGAAACCGGATTTCCGGATTTTTCCTGATCCGAAAAATTAAACTTTCAATAACTGTAAATTTGACCATATTTGGCACTTAGATTGGTTGACGATCATTTCGTCAGTGGTTCATTTCTAAAAGCCTAACCCCCTAGTTTACTGAAAACTCAACCCAAAAATTTTTTTCTGAGAATCTAATCCTAGTTTTTTTTTCTGAAATTTTAGGCTTCATTTTTATCTTTTATTAATTATTTTTGAGATTTTCACTACCCAAATGAACTACTGACGAAATGATAGGGAACCATTAGATTATAGTACAATTTAAAACTTTGCCTTGACATTCCGACTTAAGAAAAACGGCCCCATTTCGGTGTGAAATTCTTGTCGCTATATTTCTAATTTGTTTACAAACCAACAAAATTAGTTGGCATATTAGAAATTTACTATTTTTCCAATTATTAGTTTCAATATCCAAGCTCATCAATGAAGGGCATCATAAAAAAACTTCCTGGTAAATTTTTATATACATATATTTTTTGATTGATGGTAATGATTAGGGTTGCAGAAAATATGGAGTAAAAATCGCGAAATATGGCCATAAAATATGGATTAAAAATTGCAAAATATGGACATAAATATGGAAAAATGCCAAAATATGGGCAAATATGGACCAAAATATGGACAAAAAATTGCCCAAATATGACCTAAAATACCAAAAATGTACGAAAATACAAGGATAAAGAAAAAAAATTAATAAAAAACCAAGGTAAATTGACTATTTTAAGCAAAAACAAAAAATTTTAATTTTAATAATTTCTACAAAAGCCTAAAAAATTTGGTGAGAAAAATTTTTGATTATACATCATAATTTTAAGAAATTTGACAAAAAATCTTGCCAAGAAATTCAAATTTTTCTTTTTTATGATCTACTTTCTTGAAAATTTCTCAAAGGTTGATTCTTAGGGGTGTATTTTTCGGTGTTTTATTGCATTTTCTCATGAAATTTTCCAAAAACTCCAAAATATGGGCATAAAATATGGGCAAAATGCCAAAATATGGACCAAATATTGAATATGGACATAAATCGCGAAATATGAAAAAATATGGAAAATATGGAAAATATGGATTTAAAAAACTATCCTAGAAGCTTCAAACCAAGCTAAAAAGACGTTTTCGTGCGTTTCATTCCAGTACAAGTTCAGGAAAAAAATATGGATTTCCATATTTTCTGCAACCCTAGTAATGATCATTATTTTTATGTTGTTTTTATCTGGAAATATGAGAAATGCAGAAATATTATTTCCCCTGTTTCAAGGAAATTGAATTACCTTTCTTTATCAGAAAACAGTGAACAAAATATGACAGAAGAATATACACATTTAAAATGAAAATTTATGAAAAATTCCTAACCCATAAAAAACAAAAACATCAATAAAAATGAAAAAAGAGACAGATAAAGCCCAAATATGAATGAGAAAAAAAGAGGAAAGTGCCAAAAAAATTAGAGACCGGACAATAGGATTGGTCGACTTTTTTTGGGAAAAAACTCGTGATTTTTAGGCAATACTCATTACTCGTTTTACTCCTTGTCGTGATTTTTAAAAATACTCGTTACTCGTAATACTCGTACTCATGATTTTCGCGACTCGTCCCACCCCTGGTACGTAGAGATCGGAACCGGACCAGATCCCGACCGGATTTTCTCGGGATCCTGATCCGGATCCGGGTTTTTTTGGAAAAATAGACCCGGACCCGGAGTCCGGAAAAAACAGGATTTTTAATCCCGGAATCTTGTCCGGTCCAATTTCGAATCCGGGTCCAGAATCCGGATCTGGACAAATTTGACCACGGTAAACCGGATTTCGTTTTTTTCTTAATTTTGAATAATTTTTTTGAAACGATTTGCTTGAACCCAATTTTTCTAAGAATAATAAACAAAAAAGTCCCTTTTTCGGCAAAATTTCTTATCAAACACATCTAGATTTTTTAAAAATTTTCCCGATGGCGCCTAACGGCACCACCAGTCCCTACCGTTTGAATTTTAAAAAGCAAGACGAAAAAATGTTTTCGATGCCGGAAAATTTAGGAAAATTGTAAAGCGAAGGCTTATTTTTTTGGTGCGCTCAGTTCGGCGCCAGACTCGTTTAGGACTTTGTAAATTTTTTCTTTCACATTTTACCAATTCGGTATTGTTCGAAAGCTTAAAATGTTTAGAAGGTATGAATAAGTTATTTCTAAGCGATCGACTAACTCTTAAAAAAGTTACAACTTGAAGAACGCTAAAAAGTCAGAATTTTGGTGTATTTTGGTTTATAACTTTCTTATAGATGGTTAATTTTTTTCAATTTTTGAAGGGTTAATAGAGCTTAGCTTCTAAGCAGCTTTAGAAAGGCACTGAGTTTAAAGAATTTGGTTGCCTAAAAAAAGTTAGGGCATCCAAAAATTTATTGATTCCCAACTGAGTGGTCCCGCTTAAAATAATATTTTTAACTAGCGATATTTTTGTTTCAGAAAATTTTTGATGGTACCCCTTGTTAAAATTGTCTATTTCAAAAAGAATATATCAAATTTTGATTGATTAACTATCGCAGTAATTTAGGCTTAAGCATTTTTAAAATTTTTATTATTTTTTTCATAGTTTTTCTTATTTTTGAAAAATCCGGAATCCGGGTCGGGATCCCGGCCCAAAATTTGGAAACCGGACCAGGAGTCCGGAAAAACCGGGACTTTTAATCCCGGAATCTTGTCCGGTCTAATTCCCGAATCCGGGTCCGGATCAGGATCCGGAATTTTTCAAAATTCTCGTCTCTACTGGTACGTACCCTGCCTCAACATTTGCAACAACCCTCGCACAAACAGCCGATAAACGCGACAAAACCACAAGCAGCGGCAAGAGCTCCACACAGAATTAAATAATGCATGTTTTTGCCCCCGAGATGAAGTCGTGTGGCGTAATATATGCAGAGACAAGCCAAAATAATTACACCAAGAATGCAAAATCACTCCAGCACATCCGCCATTCTTGCTACTGCTACTTGAGTCACCACCACCACCATCAAACCATCCTCCATTATCACCATCATCTTGTCGCTTGGCTCTTCTTCGGTTTTTGTTCATGCCCTTTATGGTGGTGGTGGTAGTGGTGGCAAAGTTGAGTTGAACAAATGGGAAATGGTTCGCTTGAAAATGAATGATTGGTGATAAAAATTGCAGGGTATTTTTAAAAATATTTCTTTTTATTATTTTAATTAAGAGCAAAAATAAACCGTTTTTTTATATAAAATGATTTGTTTTCATTTTTTTTTCCACTGAATATTTTTTTAATGTGAAACTTTTACTTTTTTTAACTAATGCTTTGGATACTTTCATTCCCTTCATGAAATATCCAACAATTGTTACGACATTTACTCGATTTTTGGCATTAAGATAGGTCAAATTTTGGATTTTTTGACTAATTTTGTCAAAAATATCTGCTTTGATAATCCATTCTGTGTTGATAACAAATTCCTTCATTTTTGTTGCCATTCCTTCAATGCTTTGGCCTTCTTTCATTTGGCAGAAAATTTGTCGATATTTTTGTAAATTTTCAATTTCATCATTTTGTAATTCCAAATTTTCACTGCATATAATAGGGGCAATTTGTTCTTTGAGCAATTTGAAAAATAAAACTGTGTCAATTTTTCCACTTGATTTCGTTTTCGTGTACAAAATTGTTGCTAAATTCAAACTTTCTAAAAATGCATTTATTTAATTACAATTTTTTGTGATTTTGTTACCCCCTCCGACAATTTCAGTCGGTGATTTTGGCGAAGTTTGACGACTTTTGCTTAAAGAAAGCAAAAAGAATAAAATAGAAAATGATTTTGATGAGAGGCCAATCATTTCTGAATTATAGAATTTTATTTTCAATATTGACAGAAAAAGATTAAATAAAAACATAATAATTATATTATATAAAATTGTTATTTTTTCAATTTAGTGACCCAACCCAAACCGATTGTTCATTTCCTCAGAGGCTTAAAAATTATTAAAAATTTTTAATTGACATAAAAAAGCTCAATAAAAAAAACACCACAACATAGAGACAATGTTGGTCTTTCCAAAATTATTAACCTTTTTAGTTTTCTCATTTTTTGAAAGATTTCGAGAAGTTCCTTTACATTTGAAAAGGAAAAATAAACTGAAAAATAAAATGAAAAAATAAAACGAAATAATTCATTGAGAGAGTTCTTTGGGGAAATGATGCCTTTGTAAGGCACGGCACACTCAGCCAATTATATGCACATTTTTGCATTTTTTGCCAACAAATTAAAAAAGTCAAACAAAGAAAAATTTTGTCGTAAAAATAAGTCTATCATTAATAAAATTGTAAAAATGGGCATTTAATAACTGATTCTGTCAAGAACATATTTAAGCAATCATTGTGAAATTTCTGTCCATTTTGATCAATGATCAGCCTGTTCATTCAATTTTAAGAAGAAAGAAAAAGAATTCACTTCCGAAATTTATGCCCAAAATAGTCATTGAAATTACATAGGTTAGCAAAAAACTTCCTGGTAAATTTTTATATAAATATTTTTTGCTTGATGGTAATTAAAGGAAATGGCAATTTTATGTACGAAAAATGGCAAAAATATGTGCATAACTATGTAAATAAATAGCCAACAATGTGTAAAAAACCTGAAAATATGTACGAAAAACCCCGAAATATGTAAAAATATGTAAATAAAAGTGCCAACTTTTAAAGCAAATAACAAAAAAAAAGAAGTTTTTCTTACTAATTGACTATGTAGTTCCTGGAAAAAAATATGTATTTACATAAAATTGACATCCCTAGTAATTAATGATCATTATTTGGCTACCAGACATTTGAGGACCCGACATCTGAGGACCGACTTTTGAGGAACATTTGAGGATTTCGGCAATAAACAATTAAAAACATGTTATTCTGTGTATTACGCTTTTGGCCAAATCCACGTCTGCTTTTGACAGAGTTAATTCTCAGATCTTTGCAGTACCGTCTCATGCGTAATGATTTTAAAAAATGGGATGATCCGAATCAAGATCCTTATATTCTCCCGTTGGCCCTTGGGAAAGGCATTAAATAAAACAGTACCAAATATAAATATATACAAAATGAGTAAAAGTTGGCTGTGATGTATTACTTTAAATTATAAAAAAGGTATAGTAAAATACGGCCAGGCACGTTTCGGCCCCCACGTTTCGGCCCCCGTTTTTCGGCCCCGGGGTCGTTTCGGCCCCAAGCCAAAAATGGTAAAATCGTACCCTATTTTTTTTTTTTAAAACCTACCCCTAGTTTTTTGAAAACTACCCCTAGTTTTGTGAAAACCTACCCCTAGTTTTGTGAAAATCTAACCTTTAGTTTTTTTTGAAAAAAAAATTTAAAAAACTAGGGCTAGGTTTTAAGCCTAGGGTTAGGTTTCAAAAAAACTAAGGTGGTTGCTTGTTTTTTAAAAAACTAGGGGGGTTAAGTTTTCAAAAAAATGTTGGCTACTTAATTTTCTCTATTTTTGGCTTGGGGCCGAAACGTGCCCGGGGCCGAAAAACGGGGGCCGAATCGTGGGGGCCGAAACAACCCCGACCCAGTAAAACAATCATAAATATTTGCTGCGGTTCGTGTTTCGCGTTAAGAAAAATTATAAAATTTATTTAAATACATCTTCTCGCGGTTGAGTCCGGAAAACAGAGGTAATCTTTGTTTTTTCACAAACAAAATGAAATTAACTTTGGCAAAAGCAGACGTAATTTTGTCGAAAATTCAATGGGCAACACTTAAATGTACGATATTTTTTTTTCTCAGCAAAATCCTCAAAAGTTGCACCACGCATTATTTTTATGTTGTTTTTATCTGGAAATATGAGAAATGCAGAAATATTGTTTCCCCTGTTTCAAGGAAATTGAATTACCTTTCTTTATCAGAAAACAGTGAACAAAATATGACAGAAGAATATACGCATTTAAAATGAAAATTTATGAAAAATTCCTAACCCAATTAAAAACAAAAACATCAATAAAAATGAAAAAAGAGACAGATAAAGCCCAAATATGAATGAGAAAAAAAGAGGAAAGTGCCAAATTTACGATACGACCTAACCAAGCACCAATTTGTTCATCAATTGTGCGGGTGCTGGTGCATTTCTTAAATGCGCCATTTTTACTGATTTTTCGTATAAATCTTGTCATAACTTTTCTCAGAAGCAACAAAATCAAACAATCTTGGTATTATACGATAGCATTTGTATTGCTTTCTTAGCTTACTAAATTTCAAAAAATTTCGTTAAGTTTTTCAAGAGTGTATGGTAATTTTTCTCACTTTTTTACCTATATCTTTTAGGAAAGTGAATGAAATTTTTTAAATTTTATCAAGCTAATAGAGTAATCGAATGGCTATCTTACAATACCAAGATTGTTTGGTGCTGAGTCGTTATATAAAAACCATCAAAAAGGGCGTTATATAAAAAAACCATCAAATGGGTTTTTTTGTGTTTTTATCGATTTTTCCTTGTGTTTTGGGCGTTATATAAAAAACCATCAAAAAGGGCGTTATATAAAAAACCATCAAATCCATATTGTTACCGTATTAAGGCTTAGAAAAACAATCGTGCCAATAAAATAATTGATACATAACAACAAAAGAAACTCTGTATTTGAAATTAAAATGCAATCTTTTTATAGAAAATTCACACAATAGAAAAATCTTCCTTTTATAAACATTAACAATTTTATATGATTATTTAGTTTTTCTATTTAAACAATATTTTTTATTTATTTCTTTTTATTTTGTTTTACTCAGCCAATTTCCATATACCAATATTATTTACCCAATTTTTAATGAATTTTTTATTAAATTTTTATTCGCCTTTCTCAAGGGCTAACTAGAGAAAAAAAAAACATCTATCAACAAGCATTAAGTGAAACAGGAAATTCCATTTTTGACAGATAAAACAAAATTTATTATTAAATGACGTTTTTAATATTGACACTTAATTTATTATTTTTTAAAATTTATATTAAACTCATACATTCACGTATTTTTCTTTGCTTTCTTGATTTTGTCACAAAATTTGACAAATTCAAAACCAATTCGTCGCAAATTCACCATTCAGAGTAAGGACATCAATTCCGAGAGTTCATGGTATCAAACGATTGCTCTCGACAAGAGCTTTCTAAAGATACCAAGAAAATTGCAAAATGGCGGAATTTATGAAACGCCCAAAGTGGCGGTTTTTATGAAACGACCCAGCACGTAAGAAATGTTGTAAGCTTTTTTTTGCGAAAGCTTATACTCAGCAAAGGATAGCGAACCAAAATGGCAACGATAAAATAATTAAAAATACCTTATCATGCATTTATCTATTGACTTCATATATATTTGAAATTTCTATAAACAACATTGAAGTAGCATTTTGTAAGCACATCTAAATAATTTTATTATATATTAATTTAAAAATGTCTTTTTATAGGTAATAAAATTTATTTAGTTTTTTTTAATTTAAAGAGCATGCCCAATAGCCATTACAGCTGACGCTACTCTAATGTCCGCCCAAAATTCTTTTGGCAGCTAAAATTTCTAATAAAAGCAAATTAATCAATATAGAAAAGTCGATTTAGGAAATAAATTAGAGAAAATAAATTTGTTAAATAAAAATTTAGATATAAAGTTGCGGGCGCATTTCGTAAACTTTGCCACTTATGCGCATTATATCGGGTCAAAGGCAATTCGTACAATTTCAAATGGATGTAGCCATAACTTTTTTTAAAGTCACCCAAATTTTTCAATCTTGGTTTCATTTGAATACTCTACATGTTTAGAAGATATAATTAAGCAGAAGCTAAGCGACTAATCATCTCACAAAAAAGTTATAATTTAAAAATTGCGAAAAAGTCTGTTTTTGTGAATTTATAATGTTCTTTTAATTATAATATGAGATGTTTATCGCTTAGCTTCTGCTTAATTATATCTTCTAAACATGTATGATACCAATTTTGAAAATTTGGGTGAGTTTAAAAAAAGTTATGGCCACATCCATTTGAAATTGTACGAATTGCCGTATACCAGCCATTTTTTGTAAATTTTCGAGAATATTAAGTGATAACTTTTTTTCAAAAGGAATCAAGTTAAACAATTTTGGTATCTTACAATAGAAAATTTCATTAAGTTTATAAAAAATAATATTGCTTTAAACAATTTTTCATAATTACTGCAATAGAGCACTAAGAAATTTATTGATATACATATTTAAAACAGAATTGCTACATTTTATCATTGCTGACCAATCAATAATCTCCTTAATAAATGTTTTTTTTTTATTTTAAAATTTTTTTATTTTTCAAAATTAAAAATAGAATAAATAAATAAAAATTAGTTCTAAGGTTTTTGCAGTACCGCTGGTATCGATACTAACCGCTACCAAATAAGCACTGGGAAGAATAGGCTCCTGAGTAACTAATATTGCGTCAATAAATATTAATTAAAAAATATTATTTTATATGGGTTTTATTTTATTGGCACGATTGTTTTTCTAGTTAATACTGTAACAATATGGATTTGATGGTTTTTTATATAACGCCCTTTTTGATGGTTTTTTATATAACGCCCAAAACACAAGGAAAAATCGATAAAAACACAAAAAAACCCATTTGATGGTTTTTTATATAACGCCCTTTTTGATGGTTTTTATATAACGACATAGCACCGATTGTTTGATTTGGTTGCTTCTGAGAAAAGTTATGACATTATTTATACGAAAAATCAGTAAAAATGGCGGAATTTAAGAAATGCACCAGCACCATTGTGCGTTCTTTTTTGAGCTTTTGTCTTATTTCTTTCTTCAGCTCCCTCTGTCTGTTGGAACCGCGACGTACGCCGATACAGCTGCTAATTGCTAGAAAAACAAACAAAACGCCAAGGCATGACCACAAAATTAAATCTGACTTGTGTCCGCTCCCTTGATGAAATTGGCTTTTTTGGCCACTATTTTTTCAAAAGTTATTGAAATTTTTTGATATTTATAAGGCTTGTAGAGCAAACCAATGCCTATTGCATGATACCAAGATTATTTAAATTGATTGCTTCTGTGCAAAGTTATGACTTGATTTAGTCGAAAATTCAGTAAAAATGGCGGATTTACGAAACGCGCATGGGTGGCGGTTTTTACGAAATGCACCAGCACGGATAAAAGTCAGAAAAGAAACAAACAAACTTTTTTTTTTTAATATTTTTGTTAAAGTAAAAAAATATACTTTTAATAAATGCATATAATATTTTCATTCCCATTGTAAAATATTCTACAATTTTAGCGGCATGCTTGATTTTTGGGATTAAGATAAATTAAATCTTGGATTGTTTGACCCAATTCCATCAAAAACATGTGCTTTGATAACCCATTCTATGTTGGTGACAAATTCCATCATTTATGTTCTCATTTCTTCCGTGGCCTGTTCACCTTCTTTCAATTGGCATAAAGTTTCGCGAAATTTTTCAAAATTATTTTCATCCATTTGAAATTCCAAATTTTCACTACAAATAATAGGAATAACTTTTTCATTGAGCCATTTGAAAAACAAAATGTGGTCAATTTTTCCACTTGAGTTGATTTGCTCGTAAAAAGTTTTTGTTGACTCAAAAAAATCTAAAAACGCAATTTAATTGCTATTATTTAATAAAATGAAAAAAAATGAAATAAAACATTGGAAGAATTTTTTTTCATTTCGGAAAATGATAGCTTTGGTAAGGCACACTCAGCTAATTGGTATGCAAATTTTTGCATTTTTGCCGACGAATTTAAAATACCAAACAAAAAATAAATAAATTTCGTAGAAATGAGTGATCATTTATAAAAAATAAAATTGAAAAAATAAATTTCGTAGAAATAAATGATCACTTATTTTTTTGATAAATGACCTTTTTTATGAATTTTTATTAAATTCATCCATATTAGGCTAAAATTATATTTTTCATTGAACACCCATTTTTATAAATTCAGCTAAATTTTTTCACAATTTTTTAGTCGGGAATATTTTTTTTAGTTGAGAAGAAAATAAAACCACATTTAATTTTTCAAGAAAAAGGCCAACCAATTTAAAACATTAAACCAAGAAACAATGAGTGATCTTTTATGAATATTAATAATTTTTTACAATAAATAATGCCAACATATTAAAAATGTTAAACAAAAAAAGAATTTACCTTTTTATATATATTATAAAATTAATGGAAATTTGTCCTAGTTTTTATATATGTAATTTTTTTTTAATTTTTATAATTATGGAATATATTTGAATAATATAAAATTTTTTTGTTTAGTATTAATATAATTTTTAATTTTATAAATAAAGATGTTAAAAATTCCATTAAAAGGGTTTCAATTTTTTTAATTTTTTAAAAAATTTTGCTATCAAAAAATTTAAATTACAGCGCAAATAATTTAATCAAATTCTACGCAACTTGTTTGTCATTTAATAAATTCTACGCAAATTGTTTGTCAATAGTTCCTTTAAAATGGGCTCATCCATTTTCATTAATTTGACTTGTCTGATATTGTCGCTCATTATTTATTCAAATTTGCGTTTTGGCGTTCTGGCCAGTTCCACCAAATGGGACAAATGGAAAGCAACAATGATGGAGAAAATCGCCAAACTTGCGCAAGAACCTTTTATTGACGGTAAGTTGTCTACGCTTTTGTTATAATAATGTCTATGATAATTAGATTTATGCCAATTTTTTTTTTGTTTATTCACCAAAACCCTTTCTCGAACCGAATTAAAAATTCTTTGCCATTAAAAGACTAATTGACAATTTAGATTTTTCTAAATACCCGTCCGCTAAAAAAGCATTCTCGAACAGAATGAAAAAATCTCGCTTCAGAACCCAGTGGTTCGGGATTTGAAATTTAGTCAATGTGCCGATTGTCAGAACTAGTCCAAATTAAGACATCCGTTATACTTAAAAGGCGGTCATATTTGATCATGGATTCCAAAATTTCATAAGATAAATTTGTCAACCCGAAAACAGAGCACCTAAATTGATAAACTATGAAAATTTTAGATAAACAAAGACTCGGTTTTTGGTTTGGTTGGACCCAATTAGGCCATTGGCTTTGTTTTAGTTAGTTCTATTTCTGCCCGGTGGTGTCTACTGTATATAGGCACCATTATTTGTTCGTCGTCATTAAAAGATTAATTAACAATTTGGAAATTCTCTTTTTTTTCTAGCCCATACCCAATTGCCCTTATCCCTTTAGACTCCAGCCTTTTGGACATGAATGTATTAACAAATTTAACGACTCAAGTCGAAGAAATTCCAATTCATACCATGCCAATTTTTGATCAAAAAAAAGTTGGAAATCGGAGGTCAACGCTAGGCATTCGCGCAATGGACTGCTTTAAACAGGCATGTTTATTTTCTGTTATTTATGTATAATTTTATGCCTACAAATTTTTGTCCTGGACCCTGAGAATAGGGTTGGCGGTTTCTGGAAATTCTTTGAACCGAACCGAACCGACCGAACCGAAACCGACCGTTATTCGGTTAACCGAACTAAAACCTGTAACCGAAACCGCCTTTTTTTTTTTTGGGGTTTCGGTTCGGTTCGCTTTGATATAAAGACCTAAAACGAAGAAATTCAAATTTAGAAGGCACTTCAAAAACTTGGAAAGAGGCTAACAACCCCAATTATGCGCATAATGGAATACTGTAATCAGGCAAGTGTATGCTACTGTATTGGATTTTTGTTTTGGATCTTAATGATTTGAATATCTTATTAGTATTTTTCGACAGCTCTTGGTAAGCTCTATAAGCCTGCATAATTTCAAAAAATTAAGTCCAGTTAATAAAAAGTTATGTTGAAAAAAACTCGACTATACCCTAAGTTTTCGAACTTTTTTGAACATAACTTTTTATTAACTGGACTTAATTTTTTGAAATTATGCAGGCTTATAGACCAAAGTGACCCGTTTCGATCATTTTTTGGGTCGGATCAGCCCGTGGTTTGGAACGGGACCTTGGTCAAATCTGATTTAAATCTTAGAATTATGTTATGAAAATTTTCGGTCCAGATTATGCTCCCGGCCAGTGTCTTTGTAATAACTGTAATATAATCCAGAATTTAATTTCAACAGTTAATGAACAAAAAGGACAATTTTAATAGACAAGCGCATCCACAATATTTGGAAAATTTAAAAAAGCGAATACGGTCCATTATTTTGACACTGAATTCTGAGTTTCATACATTTGTTATTGAAGTTGAGCATGAACAGTTTGCAACCGATGGATTGACAATTCAAAATTTGGAAATATTAATCCAAAAAATTGACGAATCAATTGACAAAAATGAATTTTTTTGTGCCCAACCGAGATTTGAACAGGCTAAAAATATGTTCACTGAACTGAAATTTAAAAATTTCGAACTCGGTAACAGAGATTAATAGATACAGAATAAACTAGAAGAGATTTTAGCCAAAAACACCAACTCTAATTTTTACGTCCTACCCTCTTTTTAGACTTATAATTCGAACCCTAACCCGGTGACAAAAATTTAGAATTCGAGGCCCTGACCCGGGTAAAAAAAAATGGAAGTTAATCAATTGTTTTTAAATTCTAATAAAATGTATCAATTATATGAACTAAATTTCAGTCAAATTAACAGAAAAGTGCAAAGAAATTGGTGTCCACCTAAAGTTAAGCATTTTGGAAGGTGAAATGATGGCAAAAATTCCTGCTTATTCAAAGAAGCCAATTGATGGAGACGGATTCATGGCATTTTCACGCGCCTTTCTTGCCGAATCCAAAGCACTTTTAAGAAATGCCGAAAATTTGTCACATAATGCCAAAGAAAAGTTACGTGAAAATTTGAAAGAATTGTCACAAAATGCACGCCAAATATCCCAACCATTGCGGGAGGGAATTGCACAAAAATTGGATGATTTGATGAGCCTTGTGGAAAAAGAAATTGGGAAATTGCAAAATAAGCCAGGCAAGTTCAGGCACTAAACGGTTCTTTGAATATGTGCAGATATATATTCGGTGGGTGCTAGGTCGTTTCATAAAAACCGCCATTTCGCAGATTTTTCGTCAAAAACTTGTCATATCTTTGCGTAAGCCCAACCAATTGTACATTCTTGGTATGGCCCGATAGCTATTCGTTAGCTCTATTAGCCTACCAAATTTCAAAAATTTTAATCGAGATTTAAAAAAGTTGTAGCCATAAAAAGTGCAAAAAACTCTATATATTTTTCTCAAAACTTAATCAAATTTTTTGAAATTTGGTAGGCTAATAGAGCTAACAAATAGCTATTAAGCCTTACCAAGATTATTTTATTTGGTTGTGTTTGAGCAAAGTTATGATCAGTTTTTGACTAAAAATCTGCGAAATAGCGGAATTTATGAAACGCCCATTGGCGGTTTTTATGAAACGACCCAGCACGTGTTCGGGGTATGAAGGGATATTGTGGAATTAAATTTGAACCGATACCTATTTATGTGAAGATACAGTATCCATATTAGGCGTTAGAATACGGTTTGACATATCCTATTGTATACACAGTATTCATTTCCAAAAGATATATAAGAAGTGATAAATTTAGAAACAGTTCGACGCATTGAATTAAAACAAATATGCGCAACTTTATTGGACCAAATTCAAATTATTGGTATTATGCCAAATCTGAACATTGTCAAGAATATGAATGAGAAATTGGCAGCAGATGGCAAGAGCGATGCAAATGAATTATATGATTTTGATCAGATTTTTGAGCTGATTAATGAACAAAAAGGAAACATTTTGAAATCGTTCAGCTTAAGTTTTGACGAGGTGATTTTTGTGCCAAAAAAGGAAAAAGAAAATTGTGATTAAAGCACCGAAAATTAAGGGAGGGATTATGCCAAAAAAAAAAACAATGGGGCTCAAACTTAATGAGGTGGGATTGAGCGTACAATTCGATTACGGGTTTAAATTTAGAAAAGTCGAAAATCTTAAAATAATATTTGTGATTAATGCCAAAATAAAAACAATATACATATTAACAAAAAAGAACTTAATTAAAAAAAAATTAGCTAAGCATGAGAATTTGTTATTAAAATTGTTATAAATCCTTCTATAGCAAATTTAAGTGAAGAAAGGTTTATACCACCTATTTTGATTAATCTATCCACCCATAATCCCTCGGGTTAAAACAAAGGAGAAATATCCCTAAACCTAATCCGCTTGAAATATGCTTCCAGTGGTAGGGAAAACTCAATATATCCGGTTGGTCGGAATTTGAAACGCTATTAAGACCGCCTCCTCGCCATACCCACTTAAATGAAAAAAATGTCTAATCTATTAATCCGAGTTTTGGAATATTTGATCTGATATGTCCAAGATCCATATTTTACGAAAATCCCAAATTTATGTCTAAAATCTATTATAATTTTCGGCGTTTTTTTTTTAACTTAATCTTTTTAGGCTGGCGAATTTAAACGAAGCTTGTCCATTCGAGAACAACTTCAGATTCCGCAATGAGAACGAATAAAGCTGTCCTCGAGCAGTGGAAATGCAAGAAGAAAAAACAGAAACCCTGAATTACCGTATTTCCTCTATTTCGTTTTTTTGCCTAAAATGACCTAAAATTAAGATCGAAAAAATTAAAGAAAAGAAAGTCAACCCTTAAACTCTATTAGAGGAAATGTTATTTTTATTATTTTTTATTTCATTTAATTTACCGCTTTTTTGTGCTTTGGGTCGCTGTATTTTAATAGCATTATGTTTTTTTTTACATTTCACCTCATTCACACCTCACTGAACTTTTATTTTGTATTACTATTATTTCAGTAAATTATGAAAAAAAATACTTTAAAATCACAAAAAAAAATAAAATAAAAATAACTTTACACCCCCTAAAAATGGGCTTAAGGGCCAAGATTGTCATGTAGACAATTTGTTATAAATACTAAATCATGTTAACTACATAAAAATGGAAATTTTTAAAAGTTTTGGATTTAAGCATTGGGGAGGGGGTGGGGAGGACAAACACGATTGGAGGCTGGGCTGCATGTTGTTATTGCTGTAGCGGCACCACCGGTTAAATAGGACAAATTGAAATAGTGAAGGGGAAAAAAGGGAATGATCTGATCAGTCCCGGCTGGTGATCGGGAGTGGCTCTCCCGTCGGTTCCCGGTCCTTCATTTGTCCGATTCGGTCCTTCCTTGGGTGGTCAAGGCGGTGATGAGGTGGGGCTGCAATCACCCGCCAATCCCTCCATCCCCATTACGACTCTCGTCGCCACAAAGTTGGCGACATTCCCGGGGCCACCAGGGACAAACGTGGATCCGTTCCATCCTTCCGCGCCGGGAATGGCTCTCCCGTGGTTGGCATCGGAGGGAGAGCTCAGTAACTCCCTGTCAGTTGTGGCGAGTGTTGCCGGGATCACCATCGCCAGTAAAGCCATTGCCGCAAGTGACCTGTACAGCCGGAAGTGCGGGCTGAATTTGACGATGAGAAAAAGTGCCGCTAATCCAATTGTAGTTGCTCCCACGGCCATCAACAGCCATGGCCCCCTCGTTAGCAGATGTAAGAGGGGGAAAGGATCGATCTGCCAATCCGGGAGACTGAAGCCACTCCCGGGATCGATTCGTCCGCCTTTCGATTCCCGCTGATTGAAACCAATTTGTGTTGCTGTATTCGCTGATCAGTTGGAGTCCGTTGAGCTGAATGTGTACTTGGACGGGCGAGTACTGAAATTCGGCTCTGACATTCGGGCCATGATTGTGAGCCGCTTCTCCTTCCCCGTCCTGTTATGTTTGTTTAGCCTCTAACGTCCATTTTCCCTCCCGCTCGTTCGGATAAGGGGAGCATTGTCGTCCCCACTGGATTGAGCTTCGGCATTCGTCCTGGCGATGAGACGCAGATGGGAGCGGTGTGTCCACCCATAATCGGCCATTTTCTTGGATGAGGTCGATTGGACGAAGCGGCAGAGGCTCTCCCGAATTGCCATTGACGTATGTGATCGGCCGGGAGTTGAGTGTGGCCTCGATTTCGGCCAGAAGCGTGGCCAAACCATCGTAGTCAAGTACTACGCTGCCCAACGTCTTCTGTAAGGCACGTTTGACGAGTTGTACGGCCCGTTCGAAAATTCCTCCGGCCCATGGCGTGTGCCGTGGCGTGAATCGCCACTTAATGCCCCGGGAGTCAGCAAAGTCGAGCGGATTATCTCCCGCCATGCCAAACTCGGCTAGCGTCTTGCCCACCACCGTGAAGGTCGGCGCTGATTAGCAGCACCCAAGTCTTTTGTCGTTGTCCCTTATCGTCGAGAGTGAATGTTGGCCCAAGGTAGTCGAGGCCGACCAATTCGAACGGCAGGCGTCGTCTCACCCGGTCCATTGGCAATTGTGGCATTATTGGTAGGGGGTAGCGCATCCCCCTGAGGCGTCGGCACTGTTTGCATTGACCAAGTAGTTGTCGCACTTGTTGCCGCGCACTGGGGCACCACCAGCCCCTTAAGAACTCTGCCAGGGTTCCATCCGTTCACATGTGATGGATCCGCACATGGAGGTCGTCGATGATGAGTGCTCCCGCCTTTGATCGTTTCGGAAGTAGCACCGGTCGACTGATGTCTGCTTCCTCGGACCAGCCGATCCGACTGATGAGCCGTTGAACGCCGTTTTCGTCTTGCTCTGTTCGCATGCCATCTCGGCTTTGGCAATTCCGCTGTGTTGCGCGGATAATGTCCCATTTTGCCTCCGCCTCGTCGTCGTTGCTTGGCAGGGTCACGAGTTGACCACCAATTGTTACTGTACGTCGAGGGGGGCCCAATCTCCCCGACGGTTTTTGCTTCCTTTCGAATATATCATCATATGCCTGTCTATTATATAAAGTGCATATATGAAAAGTGCATATAAATACAGGTATCCCATTATAATAAATTGTTTTTCTATGAATATATCATCATATGCCTGTCTATTCATATGCTAAAGTGCATATATGAAAAGTGCATATAAATACAGGTATCCCATTATAATAAATTGTCATATGCCTGTCTATTCATATGGTAAAGTGCATATATGAAAAGTGCTAAAAACCTGTAAAAACCATATTTTTTAATTCAATGGCTGGGAGCCGGCGTTGCCGATAGGAGCCACCGGGAACATTTTTTAAAGTTTGACCATTTTAGAAGATTTTTTCAGTAAAACCACAAAAATCCTCAAATTGATGATGATAAATGATCACCGCTGCCGCCCTATTTTTACTGATTTTTTTTTCGAAAAGCTTTTTTTTTGAAAATTGCGTATTGCGTTTGTGTAATTTTTTTTTTAGAATTGCGTCCATCCCTGTGGGCGGAACCCATTAGAATAAAATTGTTTTTCTAGGAATAGCATATTTTTCTTTTCGTATATTAAAGTGCATATAAATGTGGTCACCCCATTTAATAAAAGTGCCTTTTCTACGTGTATGTTATATATATATATATATATATATATATATATAAGAATGAATACCTATGTGTAAATGTGCATAGTCCCATAATAATAAAATATTTTTATTTTGCCCTGCTTTAAACATTCTTAAAAAAGGACCTACTAACATTGTTTATTCTTCATATTTAATTTTACTGTTTTCTGTTTTCAAATTAACATCAGCTTTTATGTGTGGACGTATAAGTTTAGCGGCCAACGGTAATCTTAAATAGAACTTCTAAATTATTGCTTGATCAAAATCCTTGAATTTTTGCTGTACCATTATTTATAGAGCAAAAATTTTTTTTTTTTTATTTTAGAATCTGAGAAAATTTGTATTCCAATATGCAATAATTTGACGAACGAAGATTGCGAGAAGAAAGCAGTGTTCTCTGGTAAAAAGGATAAGGAAAAGAAAGATGTTAATTGTTTGTGTCAACTGGGCATATTTCGTTGTTTTCGTAATGATTGTGTTTTATTGGGGGTCCAATGATGTTTTCATATGGCCTATTCGTATGCATAATTATTAGCATTGGCATTTCAATTTTATGCCAATTTTGTTGTATTGGATTAATTTGTTGAAAAAAAAATTGTTGTTGCTGAACCAAAAGAAATAGGAGCATTGTAAAAAAAAAAATATGGAATGACATAAGTCAGAGATGCGATCTCTAAATTTTTAAAATTCTTAAATTTTAAGCTTTTATTCATTTTTCGGCATGTTTGTACGATTTTTAAAAGATTTGAGGGGGCGGAGGACGGCAGTGCCGTTAGGCGCTGCCGGGAAAATTTTGAAATTTTGGATGTATTTTTGGATAAAAAATAACAAAAATATTTGAAAAATTAAGAAAATTTGGCATAATATTCGAAATTTTTCTTCAAATCTTAACATACCGAAAAATAAAAAAGCAAAGTTTCGTGAATTAGAAATATTTAATTATACTTTTTTGTTCCCATTGGAATTAGTTTTTTTCTAAATGAGGCTTTTGCTTTTGAAGTTTTTCTTCCAATCCCGCTTATAAATGACAAAAGTTGATGATTTTGATAGTTTAAAACGAAAAATATGATTTTTAAATGATTTTATTGGCATTTTTTGATGTTTGAAAAAATTAGGATTTTTCGGGATTTTTTTGTTGTACCAAATGAGAAATTTTTAAGGCTCGGATGAGGGTTTTGAAAATTTTGAGATCACATCTCTGCCCTAAACCTAATCCGCTTGAAATATGCCTCCAATGGTAGGGAAAACTCAATTCGGAATATTTGATTTGATATCTCCAGATCCATATTTTGCAAAAGAATAAATTTTAAAATAAAAGTGTAATTGAATTTTAAAAATCTAAAAAAAAAGAATTAAAATAAAATGCCAGGGGCCAAATGTTTGTCAGAAACGGATTAAATTTCCTCAGTCGCTCCTTTTACCAGCTTCATCATCAACATCCATTATCTCTTAGCATCTTCTTTCTTCCCACCATGAGCATGGAAATGACCATTCCACCATAAAATGAATCGATTCATTGAGTGCCAATGCCATTCGCAATTCAAATAAATTATTTGGGTAATATTACCGAAAGAAGGGCTTCATTTTTTGAGATTTTACAAAAAAAAAAAATCGTTTTAGGGGTTACGGGATCGAAAAACTCGATTCTAACTCCCATTTTTATCCATTTTAAACCCCGAACTCGGTTTCGAACAAAAAGTCGAACCTTAATATGTTTCAAAAATTCACATTTATACACCAAAAAATAATTCTTAACACTGATAAAATTTAGGCCTAATTCTTGGTACCAGGGTTTGCTTGCTTTAAAATGCCGGGTATCTGTGTTTTTTTTTGGCTTGTTCTAAACTCTTGGATTTTTATTAAAACAAAATTAAATATGTAAATTGAATTTAATAAATTACAATTAAATGGCCGACCAATTAGGCTTTACTGCCCATTTCCGTTGAATAATTAAATAAATGCTTAAAAATTCCATTTGGTTGGTCAGAGGAAAATGTTGCCAGCTTGGATTGTGAGATTTTATGTGTACATTCTTAATGTGGTAAAAAATTTAACCAAAATTTAATTAATGCCATAATTGAATTCATAATAATAAGAAATAAAAATAATTCCCTTTTTATAAGAAAACAAAAAAAGAATTTAGTTAAATTAAAGTTACAATTAATTTGCGGATGAAAACGGAAAGAAAAACAGCTAATAAATATTTTATATATTATTCTTATGTAAAGAATGAATTATTTGACAGGGCCAAGTACTCATTTATTCCTTCAATTTTTTGGCATTATGTAAATAAATATTATTCAAAAATGCTTAATTCCTTTAGGCAAAAAAACTGCTGTTGCCAGACCAATTGATTTGCTAACACTTAAAAAAAAATTAATAAGAATATTAACATTTAATTTAATTTATTTATTTTTGTTTTTTTCATAACCAATCTTATATGGATGAGCAGCGTCCGATCTGCGATTATTTTGCCATCATCGGATATGATCCGGCCATTGGACTGAAGGTTATACATTTGAAAAAGAAATATTAAAATTTTCAATGATAGAATTTCAAAAAAAAATTGGGGCTTTGAACGATGCTAGGCAAAAAATTAGAAAAATGATAACCCGGAAGACATTTAGGAGACCATTGTGATGCGAGACATCTTGAAATAAATTTTAGGACAAAAAGCCGGCCAACCCTTGGTCCGTTGGCGAACAAATATTATTTCTTGACAAATTGCAACCCCCGGGACCCGGAGTACCACATTAATCCCATGTTTTTGGTTTTATTAAAATTTTCATCTGAATTTCAAAGTAATTTCTGACCTAAAAATTGGGCAAAGTTTTCGATACAATTTTTGTTTGGCATTTTATCAATTTTGTGCCCGGCTTTCTTAGACACAGCTTTTCATTGATTGCATCCTGCCTAGGGCAAAATTTCAAAAAACAAAAAACAAATTTGTTTTATAGCAAGAACGTATTGCGGAATTTGGCGATGCATCATCGACAACAAACAATGGGCCGCCGTTGGTCCGCAAATCGCCGCTGGATGCCACTTATGAGCCAAAAGTGATTGCACATTTCCCCGCAGAACGCCCTGGGCGGCCATTTGCACCCGAAATTGCTTCGGTATAAAAAAAAATGCGAAATTTGACAAAAAACCGTCCATTTGCGCCCAGCCATTTATGCCCCTAATAAATTAAGCAAAATTAAAAAAAAATTTTAAGCTTTTATTGAACGGTCAAACTTTAAACCCAAAAATCGCTCCCGGGAAATCAAAAATTGTTATAAAAAAAACCCAGGAAATTATATTACCCAAAATGGTGGCTAATTTTGGCAATTCATTTATTTAGCTCGCACTACCGCAGGGCATTCGACTTCGAACAGAACGAAATGTGCCTAGGGAGCCGTTCTTCCACTCATTTGTTGTAATTAGAGAAGGTCTATTGGATAATGATTCTTTTCTTGGCAAATATACCATTTTATTGAAATAAATTCAAATATAAAAATTTGAATTTTCAGATGGGTCCCGAATTTATGGATGCTCATTGATTTTTTTCGAGGTTTTCCGCAATTTTCATTTTTAAATGCATGAAATTCTGCCCAATTTAGGAGCTTTCTTCAATTGAACTTCGGCAGCAAATGTATAAAATAGAAATTGCAAAAAAAAAAAAAAGCCAATAAATTCAATGCCCAGGGGGTTTTTGAATAAATATACTAATTAATTTTCAAGAATTTTTAGAAATGAGTGCAAAATGAATGTTTTTAAGACTAAGAATAACTTTCAGTCCTTGTGGGTCAAATACTTCGTTTTTTATGTTATAATTCCAACCTTTTTATTAATGGAAGTTCGCCCAGGGTACTGAACTAGTGGTGTCTGCTAGAAATAAAAAGATTAACCGACTTTTTCAGTCCCAAAATCCCTTTTCCATTCCTCTTCTTAATTATGGCTAATAACTGATCATAATTTAGTCCTTTGAATACAATTGGGCACAGGAAATTGGCCTATTTTCCAGAGACCACACAAAATTCTGATCAAAATTTGGCCAGTTTTTTGGGTCTCCTCTATCCAATCCGATCAAACCCGATGGGTTAAGCTTCAACGCGCAGCTCGAGTACTTGCGCGAGTTTGCCTCCAGCGGTCCGTCCACGGCATTTGCCACCTCCTATGATGATGATGATGAGGAGGAGGACGGCAATTTGTCCCCCGAGGGGCTGTCATCTGTCGAAAACTGTCGTCGGTCAGCAGCTGATCAGGAGAATGAGGACGGTCCTGATGTTTAATGCCCGAAATGCCGGACATCAGCCCAAGCCATTCCAATCGCCATACCATCAGTCGATCGCGCGCAAATTCACCACCCATTCATTGCCAAGAAAATTTGGTATTCATTAATTTCTTTTAATTTTTAGCGCCAAATAGGAAAAAAAAGGGTAAATTCTGAAAGATTCGTGAAAGGTTCACTCTCGTGTGTCTCAGTTGGTTTGAGCTTTATACTGTTCCAAAGGGCTGTGAGTTCAAAGCCCATCGGGCGTATCCCCTTATATTCTGAAAATTTGGGATTGAGGGATTTTAGAATTAAATTTTGCCCGAATTTGGAATTAGGGCATAAATTCTGATAAAAACGAGAATTGCTGGTTTAGATTTTATCATATCCATTTTCATTAGGCTCATACGCAGTATCCTGAACGGGAATGGATATAATTAAAAATTTGTTTCATATACAATTTTTGTAGTTTTTATTTGGCAGAAATGCGATCCCTGGGAAATTTGAATTACCCTGAAAAATTTGCTAAAAATTTAAATTTATATTTGTCAAAACAAAATTGTCAAATTTTATGTCAATCATCAACCAAGCGGTTCGGCACCGGTGGTGCACACTCGACCATAAATGCCGACAGTGATGGCACAAATTGGGGGGAAACGCAGCGAGAACATGAGCATGTCACCTACTACAAAAATCCGAAGAGTCCGCTGTTCATCTCCAAATGTTTGGCCATCGTCACACCGGTGGGGAGGGAGGGGGGCGGGCGTACGAAAATTATCAAATCTAATTGTTTGGATTATGAGATCAGTCCAAATCTTGGTCATCCCAAATCTTGGTCAGCCCAATCCCAAACAATTCTCGAGTACTTCGATTCATTGTCCCAAGTTTTTTGATTGTACATACACAGCAGGGATGTGCCGAATCGGAATCGGAATTAATCGGGTTTTTGACCATAAACGTAATCGGATTTTGTCCGGCTCGACACATTCCTGATACACAGTGGTGAGCACAATAAACGATCGGGAGAAGTTGTACATATATGTTTCTATAAACCCTTAAAACCAAAACACGGAACAGAGTGTCCCGAGTCGACCGAACTGACTACATAATACAAAATAGTGCTAGGTTATTTCATAAAAGAAAGGTCCACTTTGGGCGTTTCATAAATTCTGCCATTTTGCAGATTTTTCGTTAAAAACTCGTCATACATTTGCACAAACGCAACCAAATGAAACAATTTTGGTATCATCCGATAGCTATTGATTAGCTCTATTTGCCCTACCAAATTAAAAAAATTTGATTGAGATTTAAGAAAGTTGTAGCCATAAAAGTGCAAAAAACAAAAAACGCATTTTTATTGTCTTAAAAAGAATCAAATTTTTTTGAAGTTAGGTTAGCTTATAGAGATAACTAATATCTATCGGACCATACCAATATTGTATAATTTGGTAGTGTTTATGCAAAGTTATGAAGAGTTTTGGACGAAAAATCTGCAAAATGGCGAAATTTATGAAACGCCCCCAGACTCCGAGACCGAGTATCATTGGACTGGGCCAAAACCCGAAACTAAGCATATCGGTTTTAGCGAAATAAAAGTAATTAAACTAAAAAATTCGGCAAAATAGGGAAAATACAAAATTATCTCTGTTCTGTCTTTTCAGATTCCGATCATTTACTCATCGGAAAATTTGTTGCACAATCTTTGGGCATTGACCAACGGGAAATTTCCGCTCAGGGATTACTCGCTGGAGGATTTGCTGCATTGGATGTTACACGACGTAATAACTAATAATCTTCATTTATCAAAGAAAGGAAAAAAGAAAGAAAATTTTTTGAAGTTTCATAAAACCCCTAAAACAGGGTTCGGATTGGCGAAGACCGATTTCAAAGGACCGATAAGGTGATTTCAAAGGACATAGGTGGTACATTTTGTGAATTCAAAGGACACATCAATTTATTTTTTCCTATGAAATGAACATTTCTTGCATTTGTTTGGGCAAAATGCCGTTTTCAAAGGACATCTTTGAAATAAAGGACGCTTCAAATTTTCAAAGGATGAAAGCCAAAAATAAAGGACGTCCTTTGAAATAAAAGACGAATCCTAACCCTGCCCTAAAAGCTTTTGAAGCTGAAGGATTTTTTGGAAAAACTTAGGCGCCAGTCGCCCTATTTCATGGCAAAAATAAGAGGAATGGCACCAAATTTTGGGCTTTCTCTTAGCTTTCGTTATGCCAATTTGGCATGGCAGCCTCAGGCATTTGACTGGAAAAATTGGCATTTAACCTCCATTTGTTCAGCTTTATCTCCCGGCACCCGCTTGCTCGGCCCAGTTAAACTTCTCCAACTTTCACTTGCTGCTCCATGTGCCATCGCCGGGCGAAATGCCATTCTTTGACTATCCCATTGAAACACTGTTCGCGCATATCAGTGTGGACCAATTTGTCAAACTGTTGACCAGCTTCATGTTGGAGCAGCAGATTTTGCTCATCTCTAAAAGTGATCACTGGTCTTGATGAATGATTTATTACGTTAGGCTTCCTTAGTTACTGTAATCCCTGCCTGTTTATAGCAAAAAATACAGTAAGATTTTTGATCGAGAAAATACGTCTCGATAGTTTTGGAAATTTTTGGACTTCAAGTTCTGCATTTCAAAATTATTTAGGCCTGCTGATTTGAAAAAATATAAAATAAGGGCTAGAGAATTTAGTAGCGTTTATCTTGTATTCAAATCTCGGTCAAAATGTTAATAAATTAAAATTCTCTCAAAAAAGTTTGGGAAACAAATATTTTTTTCTTTTTTGAATTTTTCCCTATAGAATTTTTTTTTAGGTCTTTACAAAGTTTTCAGATATCCTTATCGGGGGAGCAGGACGAAACGTCGCCGCCGAAACGTCGCCGGACAAAACGTCGCCGAAAAAAAAATTGCTAAAAAACCTTGAATTTTTTTTAGAAAAATTCCTATAAGTTTTTTTCTTGAAAAAAATTTCTGAAAACATCAAGAAATTGCTGAAAAACTAAAAATTTTTGGAAAACGACGTTTCGGCGGCGACGTTTTGGGGTGTACCCCCTTACCGAAGCTCAAATTTTCTTTTATGAGAGGTCGAAAGTTTAATTTTGCCTAAAAAACCCTAAAATTTGATTTTCATTTTGTTTTCTATCATACAATAATCCTTAACAGATGCGCGCAATTTGATGCTGATCGCCGAGTGCCTTTCCGTGTTGGTGTTCCCCTTCTGTTGGCAAATGCCTTACTGTCCAATTTTGCCGCACACACAGCTCAAATTTTTGGAGGCACCAATCCCGTGGTTGATGGGTCTCTGTGTGGGGGAACAACAGTTGCCCAACAGGCAGCAACTGTACCAAGTTGGTTAATATGTACAACAAGGAATGAAACTGATGAGAGAATTTTTTGGGTAAGATTAGGCCCCTGAATTTAGTGAATTCAGGGTAAATTAAAATTCTGTTTTATTGAATTCAGGGAAGATTTGGTCCTAAATTCCTGGCATTTTTAGCTCTTTTCCTTACCCCCTCCCCGGAAACAAGGGCAAATATTCAGCACAAGCCCTCCTGTTTGGACATCCATTAATTTCTTGTCAACCACGTTAGTACTACTCAGCCCAAGGGACAACCAGCTAAGTGCACAACACAGCTGATCAGTGATCATAAAATTAAATTTGCTTTCTGAGCCGAGTTGTCGCCAGCTGAGTAGGCCGGAAGCGCTTTTTTTTATCCGCTTTTCATAATGAGTCCTATTACTAGACCTTGGAGAAAAAAACAAAATCATTTTTACGAGTCCAACTGCAGTTATAGGCCTGGGTTTGCAGAACGAATAGGGCTCAAAATTTAGGGTTGCTGTACACATGATGCAGCAAGATCATGCACAGGAAATATAAAAAACAAATATCAAAAAACATACCACAGATATATTTCGAGAAAGACCAATATCTTTTTTCAGGAACATTTAGAGAAACTGATTTGTTGGATCTTTCATTTTCGAATTTCCGTTCGATATTTACATATAAAAAAAAGCCCCCAAAAGGAAAATTTTGCGCGAAAAATTACCCCATCGGTTATAAATAATATTTCTTTTGACAGTCCAACATTTGTTTGTTGGACATCGATACCCGGCGGTTGGAAGTGCCGGAAGATTTGCCCTCCTTTCCGCGTCAACAGCGAATGATCAGCGAGATCAACACGTTGCTTGGCCGATCAGCAGCCCAACCATCACAAACTGTTGCTGCTGGTGCTGATCACCTGCATAGACATCAGCAGGACAACAACGGAACGCACACATTTTATATGCGGGTATACTGTAATACCGTTATAGGCTATACATGTAGGGTATACTGTGATACACATATCTATATTCAAAGTCTAATATTTTAATTCGTGTAAACAACTTATTTTAAAACTTGGTAAAAATATTTAGCCAAGGTATCTTGTTTATATTTGTGTATGGTAACCCGCATAACAAGTTGAAAATATACCCAAACGCCATGATACCATGATATATTATATCCTGAATGGTATTCATACCTATTAAACTTACTGTACTTGGGTTTCCTTGTTTAACGGAAAATATAGGAATCTACGAATTATTTTTTTACAATAACCAGGAATTTTTATTTTGTATATTTTTGTTATAATTCAGGGTCTGCAATTTAATGCGGCAATTCGTCAATTGTTCCTGGACCATTTTGTCTCATTGTTCTCCACCTATGAAGGCTATTTGCTCCATGCCGGCACTGAACATGCTGGCATTGTGTCGGTGCCGAAAGGTCGACGGAAGAATGGTCGAATGTATCGCGAGTCGAGCGCCAACTTTGACAAGATTTCATTTCTGGTTGATCAACCTGAGTCGGTGCTCTCCTTTCTTAGTGCATTCCTTGAAACACAGGTGATCAATGCATGAATGAGTCAGTCTGAAAACATTAGTTGACCTTGGTATAATCGTATTTTTTTAATTGTTGGAAAAATCTTTAATTTGATTAATGAGCCCAATCACCCAAAAAACCATCAAAAGTTGCAAAATGGTTCGCCATCAAAACTCTGATCGAGAGTGACCAAGTCAAATCCAGTTATGTGTTTTTTTAAACCAGAAGCCCTGATCTAATCCCAAAAAAATAGTTGGCCTCTAAAATAATTTCCTGGAAAATTGAAGACCCTAATAATCTGATAAAATGATCAGATTTTCTGAGCCAAATAATTTGGTAATGCCTAAAAAAAAATTTACCACATTTCAAACCCACCTCTGAGGGGTTTATGAAAATAATTAAGACAATTTTTCAGATGTTTACCTCATTTATCGATGCAAAAATTCTTTCAACACAAAATCAGACAACAAAAAGCATAAATGTACAAATATTTGACGAGAAAATTGCTTCTTTGTCAACAGAATGCCAACAACCAACAGCTGAAAAGCAAATGCATACAAAAGGTCCGAATTTTCGGGGGAAAAAAATTAAAAAAAAATTATTTTTTGAAAAAATTTAAGCTATAACTTTGGCCAGTTTGACATTTCCGAGGCCAAGGCCTGGCTGTTCAACGGTTAAACCGCGAAAATATGGCGGTTTTCTTCCCATTCCGGCCCAATCTGTGCTTGAAGCACCGTCACCAGCGGCAGCGTTTGTGCCGAACAAGACAAATGGTGGCACCATGAGGAATGATCAGGCACAGCAGGAGGAGCTCTTCAATGATGAGGTAAAACTTGAAGATTTGAATGGCATCATTAATTTTTTGACCTTTATCTGTATTGATGAAATACAGATCCAGGGCCCCCCCCCCTTTTCGAGGAAAAAAAACATTTGCGCCTCAGACATTTGCGCCCCGGACATTTGGCGCCTATGTCCAAAAACTTGTTAACTTTAATTTTAATCAACCCAAAAATAATTAAGGCTTGATAAACCATACCAAACAGCATTTTGTAGTGTTTTAAAAAAATAATTCGAATGTTGGGATAAATGGTCATTATTTTAAAAATTCTAGACGAATGTAATTTTTGGCCATAATCAATTCGTAACAGCCATTTAAATATTATCAAACACCTTTGATATGGCTCTGTTAAATTGACTCCATTTGGTCTGACTTGTTCGGGGCTTGTCTAATTTTATTTACTTCGTCCCTATGTTTGTGTATGTCTCTGGTGATTTAAGTCGGGCTGAACCCATTGTTGACATATCCAAAATCAGGGGTTTCCTGTTAATTTGGGCCTGTTCTGGTACTGTATTTTTCTTCGCTTTAGACCAGACCAAGACCGGAATGCATTAAATTATTTCTGATCACATTTCGCAGAATCGTCTGTCCGGCAATCATCCATTGGCATGCCAAAATGTGAAACCGGATCAATTGATTGTGCCAAAACAGGGTTCTGCTGCCATCGGCGGTGATGCGCTGCAACAGAACGGTGCCATTGCTGCTGCTGCTGCTGCCGCCCAAAAGAGTGCACCAATGAACATGGCACACCAAAATTGGCGTTTTGTTGAACAGTTGCTAAAGGAGACCAAAGGTGTGACAGTCATTTGTCACTGGGACATTTCGTCAAAGAGAGTCACTATGGCAATCGGACAATTGACCAATGACGACATTTCATCAAAACAGAAAAAATGATTGTAATATTTTCCAGCTAAAACGAAACGCATTTTGGTCGCCAAAATGGGCAACGAAGCGGTGCATTTGGGGCACGGGCATCTTCATCTGGGCATTTCCGGCGTTGAAGAAGTATATAATTCATCCTTTTGACAATTATTAATTAATTATATACCTCTTTTTATAAAAAAACAAAATTACAAAAATGTGACCAGATTTATAAAAAACAAAAAATGTCTCTCAAGATCTCGTAGCATTTGTTTTGGAAAAATTATGTGCATATTTTTCATTTTTTATGTGCATATTTTAACATTTAGGTGCATATTTAGCGATTTTATGTGTATATAATTAGATACTCTAATAAGTAGTCATGAATAGGGCTGCAGATTATATGGAAATCCATATTTTTTTCCTGAACTTGTAATGGCATGAAACTCACGAAAACGTCTTTTTAGCTTGGTTTGAAGCTTCTAGGATAGTTTTTTAAATCCATATTTTTCCATATTTCGCGATTTATGTCCATATTCCATATTTGGTCCATATTTTGGCCTTATGCCCATATTTTATATCCATTTTTGGCATTTTTAAAAATTTCATGAGAAAAATGCAATAATAACTAAAAATACCTCCCTAAAAAATTCTTGAAAATTATCAAAAAATGCCCTCAAAAATAAAGAAAGTTCGAGTTTTACTAAATTTTTTTCCAATTTTTTTTTCTATTTCTGATCAAAAAATTTGATATCGAGTGCGTTTTTCACCCCAAAATTTGGGAATATATCTCATTTGCAATTATAAACAACGCTAAATTTTTTTTTGAAAAAAATGCACTATTTTGATAAAATTTTATGTCCATATTTGCCCATATTTTGGCATTTTTCCATATTTATGTCCATATTTTGCGATTTTAAGACCATATTTTATGGCCATATTTCGCGATTTTATTTCTATTTTTTCTGCAGCCCTAGTCATGAATAGGGTTGGCGGTTTGAAACCAACCGAACCGAGAAAATTCGGATTCGGTTATCGGTTCAGTGAACTGAAATGCTCGGTTTTGGCTCGGTTTACCGAAACGGCGGTTTAGCTTATCGGTTCGGTCGGTTCGGTTTCAAAGAATTTTCAGAAACCGTCAACCCTAGTCATGAATAAACCAATTAAATAATATAGTTAAAAATTATTAAAATCACATTTATTTATACCAGAACACATTGGTCGCATCATTTTGTGATTTGTTGGAGCGAATTTGGTCCCATGGCTTGAAGAAAAAGCAGGTGCTTAAAATGAAAGTGCTAACTTGGGATTAAAAGCTCGAGATTCGAAAATAACTAATTTTTGTCGGGAAATTAGTTAAAGAAATTAAATTTGTTCACGTAAACGGACAATTGGGAACCACAAACAATGACAAGTTTTGAGAGCATTTAGTTAGCAAGGCTTCCTTCCGAATTGGAGACAGTTACTCGAACTTTGGGTATAACCAATTTGGTGTAAACCCGGGATGGCGCCGATTTCCGATGTTTTTGGTACCGGAATTCCGATAATTTTGGGCAAAAATCGGAATTAATTTTTTCAGACATAATAAAAATTCTCCAATAATGAGAAGTTTTTGGTCAAAAACAAAAAAAAATTATAAAAATAGTTATTTTGTTGAAAAAAAATTTCCGATTCTCCGCTTTTCGATGATTTTTGGACCGATTTTCCGATTTCCGATAAAAAAAAGTTTTGGCATCGGAATTCCGATTTCCGAAAAATTTTTGGTCATCGGGATTCCGGTTTTCCGATTTCCGTTTTTCAAATCAGAGATGGTCGCCATCCCTGGTGCAAACCCAAACAAGACTCGAAAAAAATGCCGAAGCCACCTCCGTTGCCCGAACTGAATACCTCTAAACAGATTGATACTAAATTTCAGGGAAAATCAGCACTATGGAATTACATCATCGCTTACCATGAATGGGAGAAGAAAAGCAACAGGGAGGCAAGTCGTAAGGCCAGCTTAGCTTCTGGTGGGACAGGAACCATTGGCGGAGACTCACCGTCAGGTACAGTAACACAATAGGGCTTGCCTTTACCGTGAAATTTGGTTACGGTATAAACAAGTTTTTGGTATTACCACCCCTTCCAGATTTAGAACAGTCTAATATGCATAATTAAGAATCTGTTCTATGGATTGTTTTTCGGAGACGTATAAAACGTAAGGGTACAAAAACATTGTCAAAAAACTGCCGAACAAATGCTTTTTGTCTCATGCGAAAGTGATGCTTTTGAAAGTCCTGACTCGTAAGACTCGCTTTTTCAGTTCCGCTTTTTCAGTCTCGGGTTTAGTATTCCGTTTAATTGTCTCTGACAGCAATTTAGATTCAACTATCTTTGTCTCGAGCCTGAGTTCGAGAATTTTTGAAGTTTCAGTTTTGATTTTATTGGAATCTTAATTCCAATTGTTCGGCAAAATATTTCGCTTTAGGTCTGTTCTGATCCAATTCTCAAACCGGATTCCTAATCTTGTTTTTTTATTTCGGTCTCCACAGTATATACAGCTGATTTTGTGTTACATTTTTAGTTTCGTATTAGTTTCGTACCGTAATAATATCATCCTATAGAATTTTTTATGTACTGTATTTGTTTTGGAACCTCCTGTGGTGGTTTGTCTGTATTTTTGTTGCACATTGTCACACACGCAGGTGAAGATGAGGAGGACAAAATGTCGACAGAAGAAGCAGTGGAAGGAGACGAAGGCACGCCCAAGGCGTTGGTCGATCTAATAAGCTCCATCAGACGGATGGCGTCCGGTGCGGGCGGCGACGACAATGACGACGCGTCATCGTCCGCGAGTTCAGCAACCGCAGCGACTTGTGCGACTGGCACAAACGCTGCAGCAGCAACCAACTGGTCCCAGTCGCTGTTACGTGCGGCAAATGTAATATGCGAGCGGATTTCCGGTAGTGGTAACGGTGCCGGAAGCGGTGGAGCTTGCGGTGTCGAAAGCGATGGTGGTCGTTCCGCTAGCGGGGACGAGCAGCAGCGGCAGCGATTATTAGACACCAGCATTTGCGATGGCGGCGATCGTTTTAGCAAGAAATACGCGACACTTCCGCCACGCCCGCCAGCACCACCGGCGACATTGCGCAGCGGCGCCGTACGACACACGGAAAGAGATGCTGAAGCGGAAACGCAACAGACCATTACCAACAACATCAGCAGGTCGCGTCATTCGATTGCAACTGAGAAGGAAATGCGGCAAAGAAGAAGCAGAACGCCAACTCCAAATTCAAAAAAGAAGGCGCCAAATGCGGCACCGGCATCAATGGTACAAAGTACGGTGGAAAATAGTGTGCAAAGTGGAGAGGTGATTGGGACAAAGAATACGGAGACAAGCGGTGCCACCGGTGCAACCTATCGAAAATTCATTTACAAAGGGCCGCCGTTGAAGGAGATGAACAACAATAGCAACAACTTTAACGGCACGAAGAAGCCAGGCGGAGGTCGCAGGGCATTGAGTAGTCAACGGAGTATGGATATTACTGTATTTTTTGCATGCTACTGTAGTAGGTTTATCTTGGTGGTTTGTTCATACATTTATGCCAAATTATTATTTTATTTCTTAAATGTCAATCCGTTGCCAAGATCTGATCTGATTTTGGCTCGTTTTTCTTAATTGTTTGAGCGGCCGAATTGAATCTGACAACTAAGCCCCATTTTTTGCCGACTTGTTATTTGACGCTTACTGTCGCTTCATAACTAGCTTATTATAAGGGGATAGATTTGGGATTTAATAAATTCTCGCTAAGATTTGGCCTCCCATCTGTCCGAGGACTCACTTTCCCGGCTGGCGCTGTCCTCGGCGCCAGCTGCCGTCGCCGGCGGGGGTGGCGTTGGTGGTACACCAACGCGCCGACGAACGCGCGATCTCAGTATTGGTCCGGGCGGACAGTATGCGGGTTTGCCGCCGAGTCGAGCGCCGCGGAATCGGTAAAATTATTAAAAATGTTTATTATTATTATTTTATTTAAATTTTAGATCACTGTCCCGATCCAATAGTCCGTCACGCTTTTTTGAACAGCTGACACGCGGTGCGTCAATTGGCGGAAGCGGCAGCGAACGAATGATTAAGCCATTGCCGAGCACAATGTCCTACGATTTAAAGTAAAATCTGTTATTTTTAACTCATTTTATATTTAAATATTTGAAAATAAAAAAAAAATACAATTGTCGAAAAATTATATAAAAATAAAATATTAAAATAAAAAAAGATTTTTAAAGAATGCATATTGAAATTTGTTGCCTTTCCTATAATACCATTTAAGCTAAAATTTAAAACTTCAATCCAAGGAATATCATGAGGATGACCGAAATCAAAACAGACATTGGCTTTGCACGTGCATTTGTACGTTTGGCGTTGGAGCGAAAATTGCTTTACTTATACTTGAAAAAGGTGATTTTGGCATTTCAAAAATTAGGAGTTTGGCTTTATGTTCAAATGCAAAAAAATGTTCTACAGTAATATTGCATTTGAATACTGTTTCAATTCTTGGGACATCCGCGCCATAAAACCAAGAAAAATATAGACAATTTTTTTTTGTTCATTATTGGGTTGTTTTTGGACCCATAACTACACAAAATACCATTACCATACCCACCCACTTTTACAGTTGCTCTCCAGCACCCCTCTTCTACAGTAAGCAAAAATTTTTGTTTCTAAAATACTGTAATTTTTTACAGAAAAATATATAAACGAAATGCCTTTTTACGGTGTGACGAGGAGCGGGAGCAGTTCCTGTTCCATTTGCTTTCACTGAACGCGGTGGACTTCAACTGCTTCACCAACACTTTTCTGACTATAAGTGAGCAATCAGTACAGATTTGACTAAATTCGCACAAAATACCCAAATTTCTGATCACATTTTTATGAAATTAAATTAGTGAAGGCATTATTTTTATATATCTCGGTGAATTCCGACGATTACAAAAAAATCATTGGCTCGAACCCTGGTAAAAGATGTCAGAATACGGGTTCGGGTCGGCTTTGGCTTGGATTCCCGATAGAATATCCCGAACCCCAAGAAACGATCCGACCCAGGAACAGTTTTTCCGATTCCACGACCGGTGAAATGGCCAGTGAAAATTACGAAATTATTGTCACAGATTTCTTATATTTTCGAAAAATTTACTATTTTTAATTTTGTATTTCCCTTTTTGATTTTTACACATTTCTGACATTAAGAAATGCGTTATGAAGTGTTGCTGGCCGGAAGCTTGGATAGATTTCCGGCTTCACTGCTTTACATTGTCATGACGGGTTCTCATGGCTGCACTTCGTCCATTTTTCTGCCCGCCAACAGTGTCCAATTCACATTTGATGTACTGTACTTTTATGGGTGTTACAGTAGGCATTATGTAGGAACCGTATTTCAACAGTATGAGCCTTTTGAATTTGTATAATCTGAGTTCCAACTTGTTTAAAAATTCGGTATACGGAATTGTCTCGCTTACAGTTTTCCCAGTACCGTAATGCTGATCATTTTTTCTAGTTCAAAAATCTTGGTACACTTTCTACCCTGCGAATTGGTCACTCGTTAGGCAATGACAAGACAACCAATAACAGCAACAGGATTCCACGACTGTCCAAATGGTTTCTTGACTATGTAATATTTGCATTAAACAAGATTTGATTTGATTTTGAAAAAAAAAATAGAATGCCAAATTGTTTTTTTAATTCTTATAAGGTGCTGGTTCGCAATTGTGTCACTGCTCAAACATTTTACTTTCGGTGAGAATTTTCCTGCAATTTGTTCTTATGTAGTACGAAATATATGTTAAAATAAAATAAGTGAATTTTTTGAGGTGTAAGAAAATGAGTCTTGAAAACGAAAAATATAAAAGACTCGAGCCCAAATACTAGAAGAATCTTAAAACTAGGGTTCGGCCCCGACCCTTCGGGGACAGGAATGTCGAGGATCGGGAAGGAAATTCCCCGAAATAATTTGTCGGGAAGGAAATTTGATAAGACGAAAAAAATAAAAGAAAAATTTCAAAAAAAAAAAAGTCTAAAACTAATTTAAAAACATTCATCCTATTTGAAGTGCTAATTGACGACTTTCGCAATTCCCAGAATCAGGTCGGGGCTGAACCCTACTTAAAACTGTTGAACAAGATTCAAAAAATCTCAAAATTTTTGGCCGTCAAAGAATTTCGCAATTTTGACCCATGAAACAAGAATTTGGGGTAATGAGTCACTTTATCCGCATCAATTCTTGACAATTATCGGCAGCAGATTTGAATTGACTAACATTTTGGGATTAAGAAATGGAGAATTTCGCTCGATTTCTGAAGTTTGGCACCAAAATACGATCGAAAACTTTTTCTAAATTTATATAACTCGTAAATTTTAGATCCATTTGCCTTGTTATATAAACCCCTCATTTTCTCGCCAATTTTAATTTGATTATTTGAGTTGTGGCCGTTGGTTTGGCCGTGGCATTGATGACGGTGCGTTGGAGCGTCTGCTCGTCGCTGAGGCAATTGTCACACGACGGCACTGTACAGAGGGCACCAGTGATGAGGAGGAAGCGGTGGTCGGCGGCGGCAATGACATATTTTCGTCTGTAAGTTGGCGAAGGGATGATTTTTGGCATTGAATTTGTAAATTTTCAATTTATAATGATTATTTACTAATTTTCCAAGTGATCAAAGTTAGATTTTTGCCTGGATAATTAGTGAATCACAAAGTATATGCGAGTCGCAATCAGAGAGCAGTTCGGAAAACGATCAATTACAGGTCAAACCCAGTGATCAAAGCCACAATTCTTGTCTAGCTGATCAGTGATCCAAGCCTACCCGATTTAATATTAGCCTACATTTTGCTCAATGTGCATATGTTCATGAAAAATGGTGATCAGTGATAGCCGAAAAAAAAAAAAATGAAAAACCCCGTTTTTTTCAGAAAATTTCTAAGTCCTTTTTTGGAAGAAAAGTACGGAATTTTTCAAGATTTTTTTTGAAATTTTACTTATTTCCGAGTTAGATTGAGCCTGATTCTTCTATTGGATAAAATATTGGAATGTAATTAACCAAGTTTTTTTTGTTTAACTAATTAGGATATCTTTCTCCGCAGGGCAGCAAATTGCTGCAATGTGCCGAAAGCCAAATAAGTGTGGCGGCGGCATTTTTGTCACCGCGCAAGGCCAAATATTCGGTCGCTGTGGACAGTGCAAGTACAGCGAGCGGGTCAACAGGGCGGCAACGCGACCGCTCCAGTCGACGGTTCCGGTCGCCGAGCTGCGAGCGGCGGAACAGCAGCGACATTGGCGCTGCTGGCGGCGGCACATTGCATCAGAGCGGCATCGGTGGCAACGCGTTTAACAACACCGGCGCTGGTCTGTGGCGAATAGTGTATTTAAGTTTGAAGGCATATTTGTGCCATGCTCAAAGCCATCCCAATTGAGTGCGCGACTACAGAGTACCGTATCAATATTAAGCATGCATTCCTGATGAACCTACTGTACGACTACTGTATTTAGTTAGCTTTACGTTTACCATTGGCTCTTTTCAGTATACCGTAACCCGGGAATACACATATAATAGCAAGTTTGACGCTATTAGCTGAGTATCTTGCTCTATGAACTATCGAAAAAAGAAATTGTGCGTCAATTTGCATAAAACCAAAGTACTTATTTGTTGATTTCAAACAAATGGTACCGGATTTTTCGGTAGGGGTCAACTCCGTCTGAGCCAAGTTTCGGATGCGAAAACTTTTTTTGCTTCAAACTGATCAAATTGAACAAATTTGGTACCATTCGGATGCTCCACGTGTTTTGAAGCTTTCCTTAAGACATTGTTAAGCGATTGAATAAATGGCCAAAAGGTTAAATTTGCGATTTACAAAAAGGTCTGAATTTTGCCAATTTTGATTTAAGCCTTTTTTTTATAGATTATCATTTTTTTTTTTTGATTTTTGAAGCATTAATAGAGCTCTTAAATATCTTTTGAATGACACCAAATTTGTAGAATTAATCTATTTCGAAAAAAGTTATGAGGCTCTAAATTTTGGCTCAGATGGAGTTAACCCGTTTCGGGATTTTTAACGGCAAAATCTTGTGGCCGCGCTCATTTGGCTGAACGCCTAACTGGACACAGTTGGCTTGGCTTGGCCAATTGAGTACTCATCATATTTTTCAAAATTAATTATTTTTTGTAATTGGACTAATCTTCTCACAGATCAACTGCAAATGCTGGAGCATCGGGTCGGCATTGCGGTCAATGCATTGACAAAGCATTTCCTCACCGCAACGGACAAGGACCAACAAAGTCGGAATGCCAAACTCAGCACACTGCTTTGCTCAGAGGACGGAGGCCTTTTGCCATCATTGGACGGCATTTTGTAAGGAAAATGCAATTATGATTCTATTTCGGTTTTTTTTTAATTTTATCGTCTTTACAGTTCACGGGATACCTTAATTGAATCTTTATAATAATAGACCAAAAATTGTTAAGCTATGCATGCCTTTATTCAACGTCGCCGGCCAAAACGTCGCCGAAAAAACATTGCGAAAAAACCTTGAATTTTATTAGAAAATTTCCTATAAATTTTTTCTTGAAGAAAATTACTGAAAACATCAAGAAATTGCTGAAAAACTAAAAATTTTTGAAAAATTTCAAAATTTTCAAAAAAAAATCATGAAACTTTTAGTTTTTCAGCAATTTCTTGACGCTTTCAAAAATTTTCTTCAAAAAAAAAACTTATAGGAATTTTTCTAAAAAAAAATTCAGGTTTTTTAGCAATTTTTTTTTCGGCGACGTTTCGGCCGGCGACGTTTCGTCCTGCTCCCAGATTTCTTGGCTCTACTGCAGTTTACGCGTCCAAGCAACTAACCATCCTCCGTTTCATGGTCCATAACTTTCTTCCTGATCAGTCAATCGCTACATTCTTGGTATCATTCGAAAGCTTAAAATCTCAAGAATGTATTAATGCCAGAAATTATGAAAAACATGCGTCAAAAAAAAGTTACCGAGTCAAATAAGCGAAAATTAAGTTTTTTTATATATATTTTTTTGTTCGGCATTCGAAATTTTTGAACTTGGGGGTTCAAAATTTTTCTGAACTTTATTCTTGGAGCTTCTACAGGCTTTAAGCTTTCTAATGACAAGAAGAAAGTTATAGCCCAAGAAACCGAGCATGGTTAGTTGATTGGACGCGTAAACTGCAGTAGAGCCGATTTTTTTTACTCAATTTCTTATAGATAAAAAAAGAATGAAAGTTGAGTTAATCTATATATTATTTAAATTTTTATTTTTTTTTTGTATTTTTATTTTATTTTACAGTAATAACATAAATAGTTATCGTATTTAACTATTATCTAGCATATACCGTAATTAAGACTGAGAATTTTAAATAACAATTTGTTAAGCGAGTATGGCCTCAATCGGAAGTATTTCCGGCAGATGTACCCATGGGATTACATCGAGGTCAGTGAATATTGAGGTTTTAAAAAATTCCTTAAGCCCCCTACCCCTGTAAACCGTAATTGTCACTTTTAGAAAGTATTTGTTTGGTTCCGACAGTTTTTCTGCTCCGGTGAATCGAAAAAGTTCACACAAGAACAGCGGTGGGTAAATCAAATGTTTTCTATCCCATTTCCACCGCCCAGATCACTGATCATCTACACTTATAATTTGGTGTCCAAAATAGCTGGTTTGTATGAGAAAATTTTAAAAAATAAACAAAATTTAAAATAAATATAATTTCTAACTTTTTTTAAAATTAAGCCTTATTACTTTTTGTAACAAAATGTAATTGATAAAATCTTTGGAATTTTTTTCCCAGCACATAATGCCGTTGGAAAAGAGGGCAAATTTCATCTGTTCATCCTCTTCTCGCTCAGGTAGGCATGATCAGTATTTTTGGCCATTTCTGATTAATGGCCTTTGGATTAGGAAAAAAACTAGCAATGATTCTATTTTAACAAATTTTTCCATATATATTTTTCAAGAGTGCGAGGGAGCGGAGGACGGGGGTTATGTCCTAATGGCTTTAGCGAAAGATGTCCTTAATTAAGAGAAAAATGAAAAAATTTTCAATATTTCCTTAAAACTCTAAAATCACTAAGTCTATGGTAAAAAAAAAAAACATGGGGTTTTCTTAAATTCAAAAGAAAATCCGTTAAGAGATCACATTTTATCCGGTCTGCTCCCATTGATCGCATGGACATCGGTGACCAGCCAATTCTATGAGAAAAGCTCATTTCTGCGTCAACCATCAAAGCTGTCATATTTGTCCAAGCTGATCTCAACGCTCAATGAATTTCGTGAGACATTAATATTTATCTTTTTATTTTTAGCTAATTATAAAATTAATTGACTAATTTATTTATGGGCTTCAATTATTTTAGCTGAGATTTAATATGTGCCAAAAATTAAATTTCTAACATCTAAAAGTGTTTTTTTTTTTTTGAAAATTATGGGCACCGTGGTGAGATTTTCGGACCTAAATTGAATGAAAAATGGTAAAAACCCGATGATATTTTATGAGAATTTATATAAAGCTTAATTTCACGAAAAAAAAATGGAGATTCAGAAATCGAAAAAAAAACTTTTTAAGACTCTGGGCCCCCATAATGAAGAAAATTTTTTATAAAAAAAAAACAAAATTCCTAGATGAGCCTAAAAAAATTGACAATTTTTTTCAATTATAGAATTCATCTACGAAAAATCGCTGTTGCAGGGTATTGATGCCATATGAAAAGATGTTTATGTGTATAAATAAACAATGTCCATTTTATTTATAAACATATATGATATTATGTACAAAATTGTGTGTAATAGAAAATCAGATTTTAATGAAAAAAAAAAATCTTTATTCTTTTTTAAATGTAATAAAAAAATATGGAAAAAATTTCCCATTTCTATAACCCCCGACTTCCTTCTTCGAACAACGATTTTCGTTAGAATTTCAAACTCCACAAGCTACGTGCCTCGAGTCCGACAATTTTTTCGCCGAACCCCGACTTTTCGAACCCTGCAAGTTCCGTGCCTCCGACCCCGACAGTTTTTCTTCGAACCCACACATTTTTTCGCATTTTGATCCCCACAGAAATCTGCTGCCCCCAGGCGCCGATAATTAGTGCCCATTCTAATCACCATTAACATGCCGTCAATTGGTAAATACAGTTAATAAAGAACAGATAATGATATCATTCATAAATTAGTTAAGTGAAAATCAAAAATTTTAATTTAAACAAAAAAAACAATAACCCAAATTTAGAATAGCTTAAAAATTTAATGTTCCGGTACAAAATGGAAGTGACAGAAGAAAAAAAAAAACAAAGTATATGTGAAAAAACCATGTCAAATGCGTATTAACTTCAACTTAATATTTCAACCAAACAATTCCATTTAAAATAGCCCACTAAATAATAAGAATTAATTTGACAATGTGAAAAGATCCAACTACAAAATGAAAGGGCACCACGAAAACGTACATTTTTATATGAAAGAAAGATTGTGTGAAAGTTGAAAACGTGTTAATTCACTAATTATTTGTGTACAAATTTTGTTATAAATAATTGGCACAAACTGTGCCTTTTGGCCATTTACCTTAAGAATGGATTAAACAATTGGCAAATTTCCTAATCGGACAAATTTACCAACGTATCAATTAGACCAGGGTAAAAATTTCAGGGTGCCATAACTTTTTTTTGTTCTTAGTGAACCAATTTCACAAGTTTTCTCAGTCTGGAATGTTTAGGGAATATGGCCAAACTTGGCACGGAATCCACCAAAAGCGGTAAATGCCGTATTCATTTTTTTACCATTTTTATGCATTCAAATAAAAAAAAAAAGATTATTTAAATAAAATTTTATTGGTTTTAAAGAGTGACCCCAACAAAATGAGAGCAACTCATTTAAAAGAGGACATATGCAATCTCTAAATCAAAAAAAGACTGATATTAGGCACATATTGGCTCCACATTTTTCATTGTTTAAGAATCCACAATTTTTTTTTGTTTCCATTTTTATTGGATCCTTTTTATTGGCCCAATTTTTTGGCCAAAAATTTTTTCCTGTAAAAAATGTGAATAATCTAAAGTAATTGGCTTTGTGGGGGGGGGGGGGGGAGGAGGGGGGAGGAATGTAGTATTTGCTTAGAAATAAAAGGGAGGGCGGGAGCGAGAGCCGACCGAGATTAATGAGCAAATGGCACATTGAGAAAAGCAATGCCAAAGGCAATGACATCACCATTATCATCGGTATTATATTTGGGGGGGGGGGGCTTTATTTAGGCCGGTGGAACCTGCAATGGCAAAGTAAAATTTAAAATTTTCCCCCTTTAAAAATAGTTTTTTTTTTCGGTGTTTTTTCGGCAGCAAAGTCTGGTCCTATAACAAAACCCTGAACTTTCTAAAAAATAACGTTTTTCGAGCCATTTTTTCGTTTTATTGATTACTGCTGCTGGTATTTTAGGCAAAAACCTATTTTTGGGCACAGTTTTTCTCTATTTTTTGTTCTTTGCGTGACGCCCGCCAAATGTTTGGCATAATGTTTTTAAGTTTAAAAAAAAAAAATGTGTTATGCCCCTCAGCAGGCAGGCGAAACTACAATTTTCTTTGCTTCTCTCATTAAATTTTTGCAAATGTAGTGGTGACATTTTTCAAATGCGCAATTCGCACGGCAATTACCCATTTCGTTTTAGTAAAACGGCCAAATTTCCAATTTAACGAGTAAAAATATGTGTGATTTTCAAATTTTTAGGAACTCATTTTTGTTTCTATTTAAATCAGCATTCAATATTCAATGAATCCAATTGAGAAGATATCGAAATTAAGTGAGTTTTAAAAGAATTTTCTATTAATTTCAAAAAAAATTCAGTCCAAAAGGCCGAACATTCGCCGTTGCCACCCACAATGACAATGGACATGTGGGTTTTTTTGGCATTGGACAAAAATTGCGAAAATGCATTAACTTATGGCATTTGATATGATGCCAAAAATTTCAATTTATTTGGGGTTCATCGACAATAGTGGCGCGACTGAATTCACCCATGGAAAAATTTTTCAAATAAAATCATCCAATTTTCCAAGGTACCTGAAAGTGTTGAGCGAAATGCGTGAGATGGCCGACAATGGCCGTGATGAGGAGAGGGCATTCATGCTGTACCTCAGATTTTCCAGGCAATTTTTTTGGGTTCGGGAATTTTTCGAAATGAAAAAAAGCAAAAATAAATTTTTGCTTTTCTTCGCAGACTTTTGAAATCAGAATTTTTTGTATGAGCTTTTGCCGTCCTGTTCGCTTTAAATGTTCTTCGATTTTGAACAAATATTTAAAATTTCCAGGGAAAATTTTTTGTGCATTATTTGTTGCCCTAAAATTTTATTTTACTTGAATTTTAACTAGAGCCCGGCGGGAGCGGGACTCCCACGGGAAAAGACGGGAATCCCGCTCCCGTTTCCCGCTTGTTTGCCCGAACGGGATTTTTTACGGGAGCGGGAAAAAGGGAGTTTTTTTGAACTCCCGCTCCCGTAAATTTTTTTTTACCGAGCTCTAATTTTAACCGATGGAAATGCAAATGCCAAAAATTTTCGTCCATTAATAATTCAAAGGGGCAGATTTAAAGGCATTTCAAAGAACAAAATAAGGCCAAGTTCAAGCTTTTAAAAATTGGGAAAAAATGGCATTTATAGGAAAAATTTGGCAATCCTTAAGAATGGGTGTCCCTAATTTGACTTAGTTATCTTGGGTTCAAAATTGGCACCCGAGGGGTTGCCAAGTGTGCTGAGCACGAATCTGCCCTTAAATTTATCATATGACATCATCCAATCTATGATTTTATCAAATCTATCGTTTTTTTATCAATTATTATGAGAACCGAGGCGAAATCATAGATTGATAAAATGCTAGATTAGAAATTTAGTAAAATGTGTCTCTGTAATAAAGATTAGAAGAAATGACGATTATTTTGTTTAAATTTCAGTATTGTTGTCGAAGAATTGGTATGTTTATTTTTTATCGTTTTAATTTTCGAAATGCCGAAGGGATAATTAAATAAAAATAAAATTATATTAATTTTTAAAGCCACGGCATTCAAGCTTTGGATTGCTGCCAATTTGGGAAAGGAATGCATTGGATTCGCAAGTTTTTGAAACGATTGTTAAAGCGGATCTGTTGAAACCACGCATTTGGCTAAAATATGAACAGGAGATGCAGCAGCAACAGGTTGAAGACAGTCCCTGCTAAAAAAATATTAAAAAAAAAAAATCTTTTTTGGTGGCTTTTTGCCAAAATAAGCCATTTTTGGCTGATTATTGCCAAAAAAAGTTTAAAAAAAAAGTAAACATTTCGTAAAATGGCTAAAAAAGTGTCAAACTAAGCCAAATTTGATCTAAAGATGACAAAATGAGCCGTTTATAAACAAAACGCTGGAATAGGCAATTCTAGGCCGAAAACAGCCAAAGGAATACATTTTTAATACCAAAATGAACTGGATCGTCAAAAAAAATCAAAATAAAAAATATTTTAGTAAAAAGGTGCCAAAATTAAAGCCAAATGACTTAAAAAAGTATCAAAATAAGCCAATTTGATGAAAAAGTACCAAACTGTTTTGGCAAAAAGCAAAAAAAGCATTTTTTAATTCTATTTTTAAGCATCTAATTGTCCCATCAACTACAAGCAGTAACCAAAGGTTGCAACTGAACACAGAGGTTTTTTTTAAGGAAAATCTTCATTTTAAACCCAATAATTATATCAAAATTTTCATTTAATTTATTCAAAATTTCTATTTAATTTCTCACAATTTTTCATTTAATTTAATTCATAATATAATTCCTTTTTTAATTTTAATTTTTAAGCTACTCCCTGAACATCAAATCCATTTGGTGAGCCCATATATTCAATGCCAATGTGTCTCAATTCAACCGATCATGATTCAAGTAAATTTAGGCAATTTAATTCGATTCGGACACGTTTCGGCCCCAAGCCAAAAAAAAAAAAAAGTAAAATCCTACTCTAAGTTTTTTGAAAACTGAACCCCTTAGTTTTTTAGTAATAGAAATTTTGAAAATTAGGGGTTTAGTTTTCAAAAAAAAAACTAGGGGTTAGGTTTTCAAAAAAAAATTTGGGTACGATTTTTCTATTTTTGGCTTGGGGACCAAACGTGCCCGGGGCCCAAACGTTGTTAGCCCATTTAATTCAGGGTCCCCTACAATTCAGTGTGGCTCGATTCAGTGTGGAGCAATTTAACGCACAATAACTTCTTTCAAAAGCAACCAAATTAAAGAAGTTTCTTTTTTGTAACTGAATGAAAATTTTTGAATTTTTGCATACTAATAGCAAACATATAGGCTTTCTAATGATACCAAATTTCTTTAATTTGGTTGCTTTTGAAAGAAGTTATTGAGCGTTAAAGTGCTCCACACTGAATGAGCCACACTGAATTGATCGGGCCCCATTAATTCATTGTCAAATTATGCATTACGCCAAGGGGCAAAGTTTAAATTTTGATTCTGAAATATCAAAAAAGAAAATGTATAATCACAAAAGGAGCTTTAAATTTAAACTACATCAATAATACAGTTCATAAAGATGCCAAATTAAGTATTTTCATTCCAATAGAACACAAGAATTACAAAATATGAAGTAAATGGCAAATGCAATTTTTAAAAGGATTCGAAATGAAAAACGATAATACTTCTCAGAATTGATCAGAAAATGGTTTGCTAAATTTAAGCGTCTGATCATCCTCAACAATATTCCGGAGCTGTTCCTGGCACAACATTCGTTGGGCGCCTCCACCATCACCTCGTGCCCGTCCAAAGTTGGCCACCAACAAAAGTCGCCACCATTCGCAACCGTAGTTGATCCGTCCTTTCATATCGCAATTTTGTACGGTAGGCTAGTAAGTTATTTTTGTTGGGAAAATATGTCAAATTTTGTAGAAATTTTCAAAAAAAAACCCCTCTAAATTTTTGCAGATAAATGACAATTTGGTTGTTTCCAATTTGTTGCCATGCCCAGCCGAGGATATCAAAAGCGAAGATTTTCTTCACTCATATGGCTCCCACTATGATTCCGACACAAAAGAAGTGAGTTGGGCCGATAATAAATTGAAAATTTTGTTTTTCTTCTTTTTTTTTTAATATTATTAGGTAAAAACAAATAAAATTTCGTATTTTTTTTTATTTTCAAAGGTAACCCCGCCCGCATACACCTTATTTTATTAAAATCATACCAAATTAATCCTCTTTTTTTTTGTATTATAATCGGACCAGGGATGGAGCCAATTTCTGGTTTCAAAAATCGGAATTTCGAGGCCCAAAGACTATGTTTAATCGGAATTCCGGTCCAATAATTTATCGGATTTTTTTAAACAAAATACCATTAATTAAATTTTTCTTAATTTTATGAACTTTTTTTTTTCTTCATAAAAGCAGATACCAATTGTGGGCTGCATTTGCTCGTCCCTGGAAATGGCTAGCAATTTGGGCTTTTTCCGGCATTTCCGCATCACTGAGATGGTGTGTATCGTCTGCTCACCGGGGTCTAGGAAGTTGGAAACATTTTTTCATTTTTTTTTGTTTTTGGGAAATTTTGTTCCTATTTCAGTATCAGAATGTTGCACCTCGTCAATATGGTGAGAAATTCTTAAAAAGAATACTTTTAAAATAATTTACTTTAATAAAATCGTATACTCTTACTATAAAATCCGGATTAAAAATTTTTTCGAATTTCATTTCAGTTCCATCACTCTATATGAAAAGTGTTAAATTTAAAAAAAAAAAAACTTTGTTGGGCCATTTAATATTTTCTTTTTGTACATATTTTTGCCATCCCTACTGATTAAAAATGACCTATTTAATTGCACAGAACCGAAAAATTGAGAAAATTTTCGTTTTCGGTCGATTTCAAAAATTTCCGGAAACTAACAACCCTATTGGGAACAGTTGGTCAAAAAAATAAATAAATTTTCTTTTCCATTTCAGTCTCCAAATGGCTGCTCCACTTTGTACAGGTCCAATAACAGCAGCACAACCGCATCCACCTGTGAACATTTGCTCATTACCGAAGCAAGTGGGTGTCCCTTTTTTGAAAAGCCGGGGTAATTCTTACAGGGATTTGAATTATTTTTCCCGAAAATTTTTGTTGGTAACTGAGAAATCCATTTGTTTTTAGTGCATTTTTTGATTAATGTCATCAAAAAGAAAAATTTTGTAAATTTTTCAAGGTAGGCAGGCGGGCTTGAACTCTGAACCATTTAATTCCTTAAAAATTTTGGAAATTCGGTAATAGTGAACTCATTCTTTAGCTTGTTTTTTTATTCGCGACCAAACTTGTAGCAAGAAAAAAACGCAGAAGGGCTAGCCCCTAGGTTTTTTTTTTGTTTTTCCAAAAAAAAAAACTGCGAAAAGCCCTGCCCGATACTTGCGACTAAATAAAGTAATTTTTAATTAATACAGAATGTGCCAAAATGACCACAATTGGTGAGCAACGGAGAATGCAGGAACGGATGTGCAACCAAGCCAAAAGAGGAGTAAAAAGGCAACAAATGCCATCGATGACGATAGACAAATTTGTTGGCACAGAGCCGTTGGCAAAAGTGCCAAAAAATGTTGTGCCGGTGCCACGGCAAAGGCCATGTTTATCGGCAACGGCGGCAAAAGAAGGGCGGTAACATGAAAAAGTGACAAGGCTGTGATTTATTTAATTGTATTATTGTGCACTAACAAATAAGCATGGTTATACTGAAATGCTTAACTACTTTATCCATTATATAATTATTAGGAGCGGATTTGGATGGATTTCCATATTTATTTTTGCAAACTTATTTTGGGTTAATAATAGTATAAAAAGCAATTCTAGCTTGGTTTGAAGTAGGGTTGAGCGGTACCGATACTGAAAAAAACGTACAAATGAGTACCGGGGTTCCCAGCCAAAAAGTACCGGTACCGGTTTTTTTAAAAGTACCAGGTACCGCTCAACCCTAGTTTTAAGCTTCTAGGATGCATTTTTTTTATATTTTCCATACATTTCCATATTTCGAGTTTTTGTCGATTTTTGAAATTTTATGAGAAAAATGCAATAAAAAACGAAAAATACACCCCTAAGAATCAACTCTCAATATGGAAAACCTTATGTTTATGTTTTTAATTTTTGTCCATATTTTAGCATTTTTGTCCATATTTGTGATTTTTTTGTCCATATTATATAATCCATATTTTGGAATTTTTTGTCCATATAAATCCGCTCCTTAATAATTATGTGTGGGAATTATTAGGAAATGACAATTTGTCTAATTTTGGTGACTTTTGGCAACAATTCAATATGAATAGTTTTGTCGAGATTGTTAAATTGCGAAAAATTGTCTAATTTTGGGACATTTCATCACAAGCGCAATATACCACCGGCATTAAGTGGCCTTAAGCGCATATATGGAAACAAGTTTTTTATGTTGCCATTGTCATAACGCCACTCAATTTTAATTTGGCGCAAATTTAAAAAAACATATTAGAGCTTTCATGCTATGACGAGATTGGTTCTCAGCTACTGTAATCGGTAAACTATATCATTCATTCTTTCACACTTTTTTTTGTTTTGTTACCGCATCTCTTTCTTTTTACTCCATCCAGTGATATTGTATTGCTTTTTCTTTGGTTTCCAAATATGTATGAATTTTCAAAATAAATTAAATAAAACGAAAATTATCCTGATTATATACATATAGGTGGAATAGCACCGGTCCGAGTGTCGAATAGTGTTAAAAATTTCCGAGTGTTGAATGGCCCAGAAAAAGCAAATTTGCCTTTTGTTTAAAAAAATGAAAACATAAAAGCTTAGACCTAGGCGAGCTTAAGCTATGCCTAAGTTTAAGCCTAAACTAAGCCCTAATTTTAAAGTTTCGTCTATTAAAAAACCGTAAAAAATTGTTCGACACTCGGCCATTCGACGTATTCGACACTCGGAACGTTCGACACTCGGACCGGAAGCGGGTGGAGAAAATCGCATCAAAATTTCGTCTGTATTAGCGTATTTTATTCAATAGGTAAAACAGAAGGCTACAGTTTTACAAGCCCTTTACCAGACAGTATCTTTAGAGGGGGGCCTTCTATTAGAGGGTTTTTTAGACGAATACAAAATGAATGCAGATTTTAAGAACATTCAGTTTTACTTATCGTCATAAATACAGAAAAACATCGACATACGGCATGCTCTGTATATGCGATGTTCGGCTTTCGTCGTAAAATAAAAAATATTTTTAAAAATTTTATAAATAAATTTTTATGGCAAGACCACCCAAACATTTGTTTTTTGTAAGCAATAAAGCCATCACATCCATCTGTATCAACATTAAAAGCATCTGCAAACAAACAATTTTCTTAGAAAAACGACAAAAAAATAAGAGGGATTAAATATATATAAAAAAATTCCTCCAAAATTGGGTCATAAAATGGAATTTAATTAATGCGCTACCATGGACATTTATTATTTCCCCAATAATTTACCGGACCAGGACGAAACGTCGTCGGCCGAAACGCCGTCGGGTGAGTTTTTTGGTCGTAACTTTTTTCTTTATCCACCAATTTTTGTAATCATGATGTCATTCGAAAGCTCTAAATGTTTAATAACTATCATTAAGGAGAAGTTAAGCGATTCTCAAAAAAGATATCATTTTTAATATGCAAAAAATCGGGAATCCCATGACTTTTATTTTATAACTTTTTTGAGAATTTTTTAATCGCTTAACTTCTGCCTAATGATAGTTATTAAACACTTAGACCTTTCGAATGACATCATGATTACAAAAATTGGTGGATAAAGAATGAAGTTACGACCAAAAAACTCGCCCGACGGCGTTTCGGCCGACGACGTTTTGGGGTGTACCGATAATTTACACCTAAGTTTAAGGATATAATAGTACTTAATTTAGTATTTGCCATATTTGATTTCATTTGGGCTTGTCGTATCTCATTTTTGACACCGTTGGAAGTTTTATGTCATTTTCCATTTTTGAATAAATTTCATAAAAAAAAATTTAAACTTTTTCGCTGGCTCCTATAGACAGACCTTAATGGAATTTTAAATATTTATATGGCTTTAATATTATTCATAAATTTTGGCGTTCGGCAATTTGACAAACTCAAAAAATTATTCTATTTTCAGAAGATGATTTATTTAAGCAAATTTGTGCATTTTTTGGTTGTTATTCTTCTGATAATTATATATGAAATTAACGGCCATGAACAAGATGAAGTTGGATTAATTATTCTAATATATTTATTTATCTTTAAAATAAAATACCTAAATTTGCAGATGAACGATATGAATGAAAATAAAAAAGTACCAGAGCAGTTAACTCCACTTGAAGGGTCGCATTTTTATTATAAAAAAAAATTATTAAAATTTTTAGTTTATGCCGTGGAAAAAACAAAATTCCTCCAAAAATTCAAGCAAACATTTATTGTTATTTGAAGAGGGATAAGGTTCATATAGAAAATATAATTTAATATTTAATAATATAATTTAAATATTTAAATTTAATCACTCTGATAAACAAATTCTTATATATTAATTTTAAATTCTTTTTAATTAAAATTTAATTTATTTTAAAATGTAAGCAATTCTAAAATTTCCTTACAGCCATTTCTGTTATTAGCACCGCATAAAGTGGAGATTGTTTTGTTGGACCCATTGGTGCTTATTTTTCGCGGTGTCATTTCAAAAACGGAAATTTTTACCATCAAACAATTGGCCTCTAAAAAAGTGAAATAAAATAGTTTTTTTTTTTTTTTCTTAAATTTTTTTAGCTTTGCCAAGCCAAAGTGATTGACCCAAACTCGGGCAAAACAGAGCTGGCCGGCTACAGAGTTAGCAAATCGGCATGGCTTAACGACAAAATTCATCCCGTGTTACAACGGATCACCAAGCGTGTCAATGTAAGGCTAAGGCTTAAAAAATAGTTATACATTTTAAAAATTAATAATTTAGCTACTAATTTAGAAAAGATACACTCATATGGTATCTGTTTTAAATAGGGTTCAATACCCGCACGGTACGGGTTTTGCGAGTTTTTATGGAAAAAATCAGAAAAAGGGGGAAAAACTCGCATGCGGGTAAGCCCGCACTCGGCTTTTTTTTTTTTGGAATTCAATTATAATACGCGGTACCCGCCCTACCCGCCCGCAATTTTTAAAAAACCCGTTACCCGCATGCACTACCCGCATGCGGGTTTTGACCCCTAGAATTGAAACAAAGAAGAAATAAAATACAGTAGCCGTAGGCCACAGATTTCCTGCGTATTTCATGTGTTCATTTTTGTAACATATTTTAATTACGATTTTTTACAGCAGTTCTTTTTTTTTTGAAAATACAGTATCTTTGATCCAATGCATTTCCTAAGTATTTTGCTGTCCCCCTTTTAGGAAATGACTAATCTGGATACAGAATCCGCTGAAGACTTACAGGTGGCCAGTTATGGTATAGGAGGCCATTATGCACCGCATTTTGATTTTTTCTGGGTTAATTTTTTTTTTTAATTATTAGAAAATTTCTCAAAAAACTTATGCTTTCATTTTAAGGCTTTATCAAAGCTCATACTCAAGGAAAAATTAAGCCCATATTTGTTGCCGTAGCTTAATAACTAGCCTCTAACATGGTCTGTAAAGAAAAATGTAAAATTTCAGAAGGGGTCCCAAATGAAAATCCCGTACTGAAATACGGTTGGACCAAAAATATTTTTGGGACCTTTAATTGTTATTAAAATTTTCTGGGTTTTTTGTCTATTTAATCTATTTTTAGGGGAAGGAAGTGAATACGCAAATATTTGAGCGTGACGGCAACCGTGTAGCTACAGTTTTATTTTATGTGGGTAGAAGCCTGAAAATTTTAAAAATTCAAAATTTTTTTTTTGGCAGTTATCCCAACCCAACGAAGGCGGATTTACCATTTTCACGGACCTAAACATTGGCATTGAACCGACCGAACATGACGCGTTGTTCTGGTACAATTTGCACAGCGATGGAAGTGTTGACCTGCGCACTAGACATGTTGGAACTTATTTTTTATTTAAATCCTACTAATTTTCAAATATTAAGATTCAATGTTATTATAAATTAATTATTTTTCAAAAAATTAAATTAATAATTATTTAATTATTTTTTTTATTTAGCAAATAAATTAATTGATTTTTATTTTTCTCTTTATTATATTATTTTTGAGTACCTGAGTACCCTTTTTTTCTAAAAAGAGTAACAAATAATTTAATTTTTTTTTTGAATAATAAAAAAGGCCGTAATTTAGCAAAATAATGTACAATTTTATTTGTAATTTTTTAATGAATTTATTTAATTTTTATGCCGCTTGTCCCGTGCTCAGTGGCATCAAATGGGCGGCCAACAAATGGTTGCATGAACGCGGCCAAGAATTCATTAGGCTATGCCCACTCAAAATGACACAACAAACAGAGCCATCATCTGATCAAAACTAAATGCCCTAAAGCAGACCTTGGAACAAATAATGAGCAAAAGTTCTCTTTAGACTAGCTTAAAAATTGGCATTTTGAATTTATTTTTATTTCTTTTTGGATAATTTATTCGGCAAAATGTTGATACATATTTTGAAAAATTAACCAAAATTTATTGTTCAAAAATAAAAAAAAGACATATATAAATGGATACTAAAAAATGAGGAGCCAAACATATTTTCTTAGTCCTGCTTAAAAATGCGCAATTTAAAATTTTTCTTTGCAATACAGTAAAAATACTAATTAAATTCTTTGGTATAATTATTTTTTTTCAAAAACCAAATTTTCTCAACATTTCTACCCTGTGATTGGATTATAATATAAATAACACATATAATAATTTACATACAATTTTCTTAAATACCATATTTAGGTAAAAATGGATGAAAATTTCTTATTCCACAAAAATTAAGAATAATTGTTTATTCGAAAGAGTATCTCTATTCAGTCGGTGTTCACAGACATAGTAGATGATAGAATAAAAATATTTACCAAATTTCTTTTACTTATCACTCTACCGTACTCTCCGGTACAGTAATTGTGCATCGGGATGTCTGTCAGATCACTGCTCTAATACACATAATGAAACAAAAGAGATCAGCAAAAGACAAAAGAGTGATTGAATGATGGATGGGGATGCTTAGTGAAGAAGTAATGCGGGAATAGCGAGGATTTCTGAGACAATTTTTTCGCGATTAAGGATTCATGTCAAAGCATGAAAATTGTTCTAAGAGCCTAGAACGAACCCCGTTTCCCTTCAACGTCAAAAAAAAAAAATTCTGAGAAATTTCTTGGCCCTAGGGTAAAAAACGCGAAATTTTCAAGTTTCTACTAGTTAAGGGTCAAATTTCATAAACTCGAAGACAGAGACAGCAAAAAAAAATTATAGACACAAGACCCTGGCATAGGGCTTATATATGGTAGGACAACAGCGGTTTCGGTTAACTAGGTCTAACGACAGACGGGATTCAATATTTTAGACAAAATTTTTCAATTTGACAGCCAAAATTAAACTAGGGTCCCACCAGGATTTCGTATAAATTTTGGGTGGAACCGCGTACATTACAAAAACCCGTGTACCAAATCCCAGTTTAAATCCGGGTTTGTCCTATGTACCTTTTTGTCTCACAAATCCCTGTTGCGGATACAGAAAAAAACCAAATACAAATGGGGTTGCTTGCCTCGAGCACAAAATACTCGTCCGGTTTAATTCTTAATGCTCGCTTCTGGACAAGCTTAATCGCTCCTTTTCGGGTCAACTTTATTTAGTTGGACATTTTCCATTTGTTCAACCGATCACGCATTTTGCGAAAAGTGTTCGATTCCTTCCGCCGCTGCGGGCGCGTGCCTTTGACGCTGCTTCCGTATTCGTCGCCGACTGGGCTTCCGCTTATCTTAAAAAAAAAAAATACAAAAATTTTTATAAATTTTTTAAAATGAAATAATGAACTACTTTGCTGAGAAAATATTTTTTATAAATATACTAATTATATAATTAGTTCAGAAATGACTGCATTTAGGCGTAAAAATTATATAAAAATTTTTTTTTTTTAATTTTAAAAAAAAAATCTCCAAAAAAAGGATTTTCCAAAATTGTAAAAACTTTTTATAAAAATGAAAACAAAAATATATTATATAAATATTTAAAGTTTTGCTGTTTCACCGACCGAATCGGATGACGAAAACGTGCCGTGCCGTGGGCGAAGTACGCGATCATCCATGCTGACCGAACGGCGACGAAAAGCGGCGGTAAATTGTGCAAAAAAGCCACCACCGCCTCGATCATTTTTGGCATAATCATCATCACTATCATCATCGTCCTCATAACTGGACAAGTTGTTCAAACTCTAAATTTTAATTATTTTAATTAGTTTTATGCATAAATCCATTAATGTGCCGAATTAGCACTAATTGGAATGGATAATTATTAATTAGTTGTGACTATTTAATTTTAATTTGGCTCTAAATGATTTATGTATTTATACTAATTTGTATATTCCTATCTTCATTAAAATCTAATTATGGGTTTCATCTAATAATGACATTCTCTTCAAATCTTTTTTTTTAAATTTAGTTGACAAATTGAATTATTATAAAAAGATATTGTGAGCTAATTGATATAAAACTTTTAAAATAAAAATATTTAAAATAAAAATATGTATTTTCTATGCTTACTAACAAATAATAATATATTTAAAACCAAAAAAGATTTTTATTTATAATATTGTATATCAAAATAATTTTATAAGAATTGTTATTTTTCCTACTTTCTTTTCTCGCGTCAATTTTTTTGGGCGTCGTATCACTTCGGCACGTGGCGCCGTCGTTGATTTCGTTTTCGTCCTAAATGGCTAATTAATTTTAATTGTTTTTTTTATTTTTATTTTTATTACCCTCCCTTAATTCCTTCCATTGCCATCGCGCTCATCATCATCACCATTGTGGGCGTCGTTTGGGGCATGGAAATTTTTCGGCGCGGAGCTACCGTAACCGCACTTCCGCCTTCACCGTTATTACCATTGTCTACCATAGAGAATTGGCCATCTGCAACTGTCAACTTTCGCCAATGCTTTGTGCGACCACAATTCTCTACAGGACTGAAATGGATGTGAGGAAGGTGTGAAATTTTCGGGAAAAACAATTTTGATCAAATAAAAAGCTAAATTTATATGACTAAATTTGTCATTAAATAATTTTGTAAACAATTCGCCAAAAATTTCAAAATTTAAAATTTGCTTCTTTTTGACCTTAGCTTAATGAGCTGTTGAGTTCGTCCAGCAGAGCCTGCCACTGCATAATTTCTATTTGATCCCGGAGGAGCGCTTCTGAAGAATTCAATTTATACAATATCTTGCAATTTTTAAAAAATAAGTCAAAATACATCTCAAAAATCAGAATTTTTCCATACTTTCAGCCCCCCCCCCCTTTGCTCCATTGGTTATTTTTTTCCCATTTTTCTAGCAAAAAGGTTTTTATGTTCAAATATTTCCAAGCGATTTTTGGCAGTTTGTAAATTCATTTTGCATTGAATTTGCGCGAATTTTACATGCAATATTTAAGTGTATTCTAAATATTTTACTGCTCATCTCAGAAACCCGATTTTTTTGAAAATTTAATTTTTCCCTATTCCTTCTTTTTCATTTCCGCATGCTGTTGTTCCCCCTAGATGAACACAAGCGTGGGCGGTGGCTAAATAAATTTGCTTTTTTTTTCGGGTGGTGGTGTCTAAATGGATTTGGCAAATTGGATTTTCTCATCTCAGCCGACCCCCCCCCCCCCCCCCCCCCCCTCAGTGGAGCAGGTTTAATGGATATGCTTTTTTGGGTAGCAAACGAATGAATGGCCCAGGGATGGAAGAACCTAAAGAAGTATTTTTGCCCATTTCAGCAGGGGTAACAGACATGGGCTAAGTGGCAAATTGCGTCACGAACTCCTGTAACCCATACAACCCCGACCGCCCATTTTTTTTTTTTTGTTGGTATAATTCGGCAGACAGTGTTTGGCTAAGTGTACTTTTAAATTTAAAAAAGAAAATGTCAAAAAAAAAAATTAAAATTGTTATATATTTTTTTCAATTTTTGTGTAGAAATAAACCAAGGTTATATGAAGGAAATTCTTAGAAAAAATAAAATAAACAATAAAAATTGTTAGAACTTTGTGAGATGTCAAAACCATTTTTTAAATTCATTTATTTTGGATTGTCTAAGTTCCATTTGTAGAATTTTTAATAACATTGAAAGTTAATGAATCCATTCATAAATTTCCTTCAAATTTTCGAAGCCCCAATTGCGATTTATGTGAATTTCATATTTCTAATTTGAAGCTCAGAAAATTTGATTTCTTCTGAATCTCAAGTTCTCGATTGCAATTGCCACCGACCGTCCCACTCTTACCGTTTTCTGACTTCTCCGACACAGTCTCGGCTGGCTGATCGTACCGTACCATGTTCTTCCCGCTGAATGGAACGTCCAACTTTCGTACTGTAATTCAGCGTTAATTGCTGGGCCAATAGGTCACTGTTAGGTGGTGGAGTATCCATTGAACGCTTCTTTAAAAAAAATAATAAAAATATATAAAAATAAAAAACGGCAGAAAAATTACCTTCTGAAGTTGGTGCATTCGCTTATTGACAGCCGATGCATAAATTAGAGCCATTTTCAGTATTTAAATAATGCCTTAAAATTCAAAAATTGATCAGTTAATTGCATTTCGCCAACTCATTAATTCGAGTTTTTAAAAAACCCTTTGGCAAAAAATATCATAATCCTTAAAATTATGTTGCATTTTGAGCGAACTTTTAAAAGAAAAATGAATATTGTTCATTCTTTTTATACCCAAAAAATTCAGTGTATGGTCTTCAAACTTCAAAATCCCCACGGGGTCAATTAAAGGACAGGGCAGCCCTTAATTGAGCAAAGCTTAGGGGCAAAATGTACGTAAATCCCCCCAAGGGGAATGGACTTTTTCTTTTGCACAAATGACTTTTGCGCTAGCGTGCTGCTGATCTGCCTAGACTGAAGTGAAGGAAGTGCATGTGAATGGCATGAAAGAAGGAAATTGTCGAAAATCCCCCGAGAGCAAATGGGACGAAAGAATTGGCACAAAAAGTGCCGTGCCGTTTGCTGAGGGGGGCGGGGGAGGAGGTGGGCCGGAAGAAAACAACGCCTACGATGGTGACGGCAAAAAGGGGCCCAAGAATTAATTGAGCCTGTGGGTGGAGGTTGAATGGACCGCAATTTTCCGGTCCATAGGCTGGGAGAGCAAAAATTTGGCACTCTTAACAGGGCATGATGGAAGGTGTTTGAAAAAAAACCATTAATTTTGTCAGGCTTGAACCATCAAAATTTAAACATTTGTTTCAAGATTTGACAACAAAAAAAGTAGAGAAAATTTTTTGGGAAATTTGTGCCTTTTTTGTTAAAAAAATGAATTTTTTTTCTAACGCCTTCTTCTACGAAAAGATTAAGTGTCAGGCTTGAATCTTCAAATTTTTATATTTTTTTTTCGAGATATGACAAAGAAAAAATAGAAAAATACTTTTTTAATTTCGAGAAATTAGTGCCTTTTTTTGATTTAAAAATTTCCATTGAAGAAATTTAAATTTAAGATTTTTTTTCAAACGCCTTTTTCGAAAGAAAAGAATGTTCCACATAAAATAGAAAATGTGAAGGTTTGGCACTCCTGCAAAATGCCAATGTGGGCGTTTGTGATGTGTGTTGCTGTCGCCCATCATTGGCATTAGGCCGGACGCTTTTAAGGAATGGCACCGCACCGGCGGAGGGGTGCCAATGGGCCCCATCGGTTAGGGCCAAGACACGTTCCGCTGGGCTGAATGCACTCAAAAAGCTCCATACATTCAGCAAAATGCATTAAACCATTAACATATAAACAAGAACGAACCAATTTTTTGTCTCGACAATTTTTTTTAACGCTTTTTGTTGAGACTTCTATTTTAAAATAATTTTTAGGTTTATTTGTGCAGTTCGGAAAAGAAAATGGGGGGGGGGGGAAATTTTAAAATATAAAAATTACTTTTTAAAAATCTGTTTTAAGTAATTTTTAGATACGATTGAACTGTTTGAAAAGTTACGGTAACTTGATGAAATGGAAAATAAATAAAATGAGAAAAAAGTTTCAAAAAATAATATAAAAAAAAAAATAAGAAAAAAATATTATGCAATTCTTGTCTTTAACACACATTGGGAGGAATAAGGAATTAAATTCCGTCGTGAAGCTGATAAATTGGCTATTTCACCAATTATCCATCGGCTGGTTGGTCCGTGTGATTTTTTGGACAATTTTGCGACAACTGCTGACAACGAATGATGTGTTTGTAAATACATACTTATAATTTCTGACATAAAAAAAATCGCAATTTTATAAGTCACAAAATTTATTAAAAAAAATAAATTAAATTAAAGATTTTTTAATATTTTAAAATATGTTGAAAATGATAAAAGACATTTAAATGTCAAACTGAAAAATATGAGAGTTTTAAATTTTTAAAATTTTTATGATTTTTTTTTCAAGATGTAATTTTTTAAATTGAACAAAACTGTAAAATTTAATCATAAAAATATTGAGATTTAAATTATATGGAGTTTTCATTTACTTTTTAAAAGAAGAAAAATTTTAAACAGCAAACTTTTAAATTTGAATTAAACTCATTAACCAGTCAATTTTGAGGGGCTAAATAAATTAGATTCAAATGATAACTTTGAAATTATAAAAAGTAAAATTTGTTAGAAAGATTATTTGAAAATTCCTAAAATTTCCATCATCGTCAAGTCTCAAGACTTTTTTTTTTAAAGTGACAGCTGCCCTATGTTGGGGTTTGGGAGCAGCTGCATTTTCAACGGTTTGTGTCTGTGAATTTGGTGAAGGACAGAATGAATTGGGCAATGCCAATTTGTGCAAAACTTAAAATAATGACGAACGGTTGGCCAAGTTTAAAAAAAAATTCAAAAACTCTTTGAAAAATAATTTAAAAAAAAATTTTTAATTGATGAATATTTAGTATAAAAAAAAATAATAAAAAGATATCTATTAACACTATATTTAGTTGACAAAGTCTGAACAAAATTTATAAAGCTCCTAACAATGATGTGTTCAAAAAAAAAAATTACTCTAAAATTCAATTTCAAAATGCATTTTTTGTGGCACTTTGTTTAAACATTGGCCAGGATTAAAACATTTGGCAAATAATCTGCACATTTTGACCAAAAGCTAGTGAATGCTTTTTGAAGAACATGGAGCTAAGGAAATTGATAAAGTCAACCAAAAAAATGGAAGTAAATTTCAAAGGAAATTGCGGAGTAAAAGAACGTAGAAAATAGCAAAAGAAAATTTTGAAAAATTTTGGAAATTTGTTATTAAATGTTAAGATTTAAATATGGGATAATTATATTTGAGTTTTTTTAACTCAAATCAATTATTTTAATAAGGTTTCAAAAAATATTTAATATAAAAATGAATATCTATAACAATTAAGAAATTTTATTTATGAATTTTCAAAAAAATTCTAATTAAAATTATTTTTTAATTTCTTTGCATTTTCACTAATTTTAATTAATAATAGAAAAACCCAAAAAATTGAATTTTTTCCATAAAATGTTATTGATTTAAAAAGTTTTTAATACTTTGTACGATTTGGTTAGCAAATCAAAATTGTAAGCACAGCTATTCAAACATAGTGGGTTCAAATTTCAGTCAAAAAGGCCCTTTGGCCAATTTTGATTAGTCAGAATAATTTTAAATTTTTTTATTTATTTGAATTTAAATTTGGCACATTCCTTTTGCGCGACAAAACATTGAAACGTTTGAATTTCGGAAGGGCATAATATCGAAGCGACAAAAAATCAAAAACAACAAAATGTCGCAATGATCAAAGGTCGAAACAAACAGGTTTCAGTTACCCCCACCTGATCATTTGTAACCGGAAACTGAGAATTGTGAAAAATAAGAGAGCGATCAGAGTAAGTGTGCGGCTGAATGTTGAAATTACCGCATATTAAAAAAAATAATGAAATTTTTATATTAAAAAAATTATAAATTTTTATTTTAATGTAAAATAAAATAATTTAATAAATTTCTTTAAGGCACCATATATTTTGAAAAAAGACACGTGTGAAAATGATTAAAGTGCTTTTTATTCTATTTTAGTGTTCCAGCTTCTTTTTTTTCTCTGCCTTTAAAAATCTCTTTTACTCTCTCTCTCTCTCTTTCTTCGTCTCTCTCTCTCTCTTCTTCGTCTCTCTCTCTCTCTCTTTCTTTCTATCTCTCAGTTGTTTCTTTCTCTCTCTCTCTCTCCTTCTCATTCTCTCCTCTTTAAATTTCACTCTCTCAACTTTTCTCTTTTTTCCCCCTCTCCCCGCTCTCTCTCTCTCTTTCTCTTTCATTCTGCCCTCCCTCCCACTTGCTCCCTCTCCCTCATCAGTGCTCTGTCATTCTCATTCCTGCCATCTTTTCATCTCCCCCCTTTCTCTGTTTCTCTCCATTTGTCCTACTATTTTTGCCCTGTCTCCCACCCCTGTCACACTTTTGTTCATATGAAAGGATTACTCGCCCATTTTCACAGCCCCGCCCCTTCTTCCCCCATTTTCCGCCCCCTCCCAAATTCTCTCTCTTCCTTCTCATCAGTTCCCCTCTTCCCATCCCCCACATTTTTCGTTTGTCCTTCAGAAGAGCATGCATGGCTTTTCTGTTGCGATCAGTTCTTTTTCGGGATTTTTTTTTTCGTGACTAATTTTTGATCGCTTCTTTTTACGAAATGCCATAAATAATTTTTGAAAATATTTCGCCATTTGTTCAGTTATGAAACATTGTTAAAATTTATGGGCTATTTTTGTGATACTGAAAAGATTGATCATTTTTATTTTAAAGTATAAATATAGGGAATTTTTATTTTAATACTGTCCCTTTATTCTTTTGAATTATTCACAAAAAAAAAAAAAAAATTCACCAACTCTTTTTCAATATTATTTTTTTTTACAATGTTAAAAATTTAGATTATTTTATGTTAAAAATTATGTCCCTTGGGGATTTTACCCAATTGATTATTCCATAATAAAAGAAAAATTAATTCATTTTTGTCTATCATTTTATTCAATGATAGAATAGATTTTTTATTTTTATAATTTATGATTTTTTGGCAACATTTTTTCTCTCACCGATTCCCATATTATAATTTTATCCAATTTATACAAATATATTAGGCAAATTGGCCATCTCCATTTTGTCTTTTTTGGCGTATTGCCAATACTTTTTTTTGGCCATTTTATAGCCTTTTACGTCATTTTTGTGAACATTACGGCACGGCATTTCATTTCTTTTCTGGCCTATTTTTGGCATTTTCAATCCCACCACAAACACATTTATTCTTATCTAAGAACAAATTGAGCAATTCATTTTTACGGATCCTATAAATTTATTTTTTTAGTTTCATTTTGATCAATTTCGTCACTATTTTTCTATATAAAAAGCTTTATCATAGAGTCAGACATTTTTAAGGAAAAAATCATTAAACTCCCACCCCCTCCTCCCTATTTCCCATTTTCCATCATACAATAAAACATAACGCCAATCAGTGCAGTACGCCCTGGTCCTTCTGTAGTCACATTTTTATCAGTTTTTGACAAACAGCTCCGCTCCCAACTAATTGGCCAATTAAGTGACTAATTACTTCATTAATTACACACGTCCATCGATCCACAAAAACAGTTGAGCGCGTTCACGTTCCTTTCTGCTGCCGCTGCTGCTCCTCTTCCTCCGACAAACAACACATTTGATTGATTTTGAACACCATTTGCTGCTGCTCCCCATTCTCATTTTAATAAGTCACTCATCATCACTCGTCTTCCGCGAGGGCATTAATGACAACCGGAAAAAGGACATGTAAGGACAGATTATAGGTCAAATTCATTGAAATTCCAGGACATTTGATCATTTAAGGTCATTTGATCAAAATTCCTCAGCATTTAAGGATATTTGATCAAATATCTAAGCAATTATTAAAAAACATTTGATCAATTCCCTAAGCAATTAAGGACATTTGATCAAATATCTAAGCAAATAAAAAAACATTTGATCAGTTTCCTAAGCAATTAAGGACATTTGATCAAACTCAAATAACGCGTTTTTGCGGCACAAAATTACAGTACAAAAACTAATGACGAAAGTGGTGTGGGGTGGGGGGAGGAGGTCTTAATCCCGGATTACTGCACGAGAATTAAAAGTTTGTCTGATAGGGGTGAAAAAATAATCTATATGATAGGAAAGAAATATTTCAAAATATAATCATGGAACAAACTTCTTATCAAATAATGCATGTTTGAACGGTGGATTATTATTGCATAATCCGCTAAAAATTTCAATAATTGTATATTTTCGAAAAAATTCCAAATTAAATTTCCTAAATAATTCTCTCTTCTCTTATCAGTAATTCACCTGCTGCTGGTGGTAGAGTATTCGAAAAGTAAACATTTCTTATGTTGGACCGATTTGTGCCAGCCGATCGGCAAGGCGACAGCCGCCCTGGGCCAAACAAAGGCCAAAAACAATTTTTTTGTTTTCTTGATTCTACCTTATCACAAACAAAAAATAAATCTTCAATTAATTGGCGTTTTCCGCTGTCATTTTTATTACTTTTTTTTCTTCGGGCCCAATTTTACGTTTTTTAGGTGTTTTTTTTTGTTTTTGCTAATTCTCTCCTCTAAAAATAAGTTATTTTTTCTGCGTGCCACTTTCTGCGGTTGTCGCTCGTACAAAAATGTTGTTGTTTGTGCTATATCTAAATTGTTCCTTCGTTTGGCTAAAAAGGGATTATCATATGCACACAAAAAGCCCATTAGTATGACGACAGACGACCAAAATGTTCTGTGTGCCAATTTGTTGGCAGAATGCCAACAAAAAAGAATTGGCATTGTGTGGGTGTGTTTAGATATGTGCGAAAGAGAAAAAAAAAATGTGAGAGAATGTCTCTGTTTTGAGAAGGCAGAGAAGTCAGAGAAAGCGGCGAGGCAAAGTACAAAAAGCTGCGCAAACAGCACAGCAGACAAGCAGAGACGGTTAGAGATGATGGGGAGGCAGAAGCGGCTGTCAGCAGCGATAGAAGGAAGAGGAGGGAGAAGAAACGGCTGTCACCGTTTTTTTTTTGTTTTGTTATTTGGGTTCATACTAAGGGCACAACAACATCAACATTTTGTGTTGGTTGGCGATGTGCGTTTTTTGCTTTGCTTTGCTTTTGCTGCTAAAGGAAAGATGGAGAAAAAGCGTATTTGTATAGTGGGGACAACACAGCGCTGGCGGGCGGACGGGCCAATGCAAATTCAGCGCAAGATGGTTCAGTACCATTAGAATGTTTTGGGGACGGACTATGCAGAAAAAGACGCTGTGTTAGCTTATGTAACAAAATTTTATATAGAATTTCTTATGCACAATCTAACAAATAAGTGGTCCTAATTAGTTGGTGCTTTAAATTTTTGAAAAATTTTAGGGTAGGGAGGGGAGAGCCCTTTTTTAAATTTTGATTTAAAGTTGGCATCTTAAAGGGGTTTTTTATGCACAACTGACGCTTGAAATTATTTTAAAAACTCAAAATTTTTCAATTTCAAGGTAGGGAAGGAAGAGCCCCCTTTTTTAATTTATTCAAATAAAATTGGCGATCCATTTTCTCGGGTTCTTAATGTTGGATGACTCTGAATTGTTCGCGCTGAGATTGCAATTTTCCCTTCTCGCGCCCCTCCGCCCGGACGCTCGAGACGGAAAATGCGGGGGCGCGGGCGTCCGCCCGACAGACAGAGCGGCGGACGGAGTGCATTTGTGGTGCACATTCATTGCTCCTCCACCCACTCACCGATTCGTGGTCGTCTAGGATGACGGATTTGTTGGTGGTTGTTGGGTGAAAAAATAATTGATGATGATGCAATCGGCGGTTGCCTGCCGACGACGGTGGATGGGATGAGTAAATAATTGGGGACAGGAAGTGGGTGTGTGTGTGTGAAGTGTGAACACAGAGGAGTAGGGGTTAGGGGGAAAATTTGAAAATAAAAAATTCGAAATTGGAAAAAATGATGAGTGATGACCATGGGGGAGCGAAAAGGGTCATTTTAGTCGAGCCGTTTTAGTCGGAGATTAAAAAAAAAAAAATTTTTTTCAAAAATTTTTTCAAGTATGTAGCAGATTTCAAGAAAAAGTTAATAAAAATTGTTTCCATGCAATAAGGTTCAAGAAAACTTTTTAATTTTGAAAGAAATTATGAAAAATCGAAAAAATTTTGCGTAAATTTCAGTTTTTCTTGAAATTTAGGCCTTGAATTATTTTCTATCGTTGGTGAAAGTTTGATGATGAAGTTGCGTATTGAACAAAAGTTATCCGTATCCGAAGTAAACATGTTTTTCTCCAAATAAAAATGAATAGACAGTGCGCCAAAATGGGAGAATGTTAGAGAAAAAGGGGAAATTTGTTTGGCGTCTCGCACTCTCTATTTATTGACACAGATCTTGTTTTTGGGATGGTATGTACAAAGGCCGAAAACCGGTCTTGGCGATTCGGATAAAAATTGGACAATACCTTTACTCACCAGGGAAAAATTTCGTGAATTTCTCGAGATGAAGGTTGGCGTGTCCCGAGACATTTGCGGCCCGACTTTTGCGGCTATGTCCAAAATTGGTTCCAAATTTAGGTTGCATTAATCCCAAATGTCCTTAAAGGATTAATAATAGAGAAAACAACATTTTTGGCTCTTTAGGTAATTCATAAGGGTGTTTTTAAAATATAGGATTTTTTTTTGAAACATTTCTAAGAACGCAATTCTCGGACAAAATTCATGTATTAGCCTCTATTAAAGCTTTTTAAGGACTTTGGGATTAATGCAACATAAATTTGAAACCTATTTTGGATATAGCCGCAAAAGTCGGGCCGCAAATGTCGGGGCCGCAAAAGTCGGGCCGCAAATGTCGGGGCACGCAGGTTGTGAGGGAAAAACTAAAGAAAAAAAGGACAGTACAAAAAATTGAGTAATTTTGATTCGGTTATACAAATTTCGCTTCTTTTTTTTTTTGTTGGCATTTTTCATTCCGATAAAAAATGAAAAATTTCTCCAATTTTTCAGCGTTGCTGTTGTCCAAACGGTTCAGCTTGGCCTTGGTGTGTTTTGTGGGTTGTGCCCTGTGCTATGCGTTGCGCTCCAACCTTTCATTTGCCATCGTTTGTATGGTCAAAGAGACAACGGCACACGACGACAATGGCACAACGAAAAAGGGATGTGGTCAGCATGAAACAGCAGCAGAACAACAACAACAACAACAACAACGGCAAACCAACAATGAAAGTGACATGGCGATCAGCCGGCTCAGGAGGCAGGCCAACAACAGATCGGTAATGGTCATCAAATTGACTAGTGCTGCTCGAGACCTTAACTTTTACGAGACACGAGAACCGATACCGACACCGAGACTTGAGTTCGAGAGCCCAAAAACCGAGAAAACTCTCGACTCGAGAGCGGGACTTTGGATTAAAAATAGGGTGAACATGTTTTTAATGAAAAAAACAAAATCATTTTTTTGAATGAAAAATTACGCATTCACTTATTCAAGTCTTGACACGAGAACCGAGACTTACGAATTTAGAATATTGATTCTAAATAAGATTCTCGGGAATTACAATCTGCAACGAAATCTTGGGTCAAGGGATTCATTTGTGAGTCTCTGGGCCAAGACTCGACTTTCCGCCTCAGGGAAAATTACTATTCTATGCTTTCCCTGTTCCCGGCTATCGTTCTCGACATTCAGGCTCTTTTTGATCAACTTGACACTGCCGACATTGATCAGTCTCTGCCAGTGCCACTTGGGCCTGGTGAATTTGATTGGTCAAAGCAAGTTCGAGGCCAAGTGCTTGGGTTCGTTTCATTACTGTTATAATACAGAGTAATTCGGTGAATCATACTTTTTGTTAATTAGTTTGTTTCTTGATCACTCATTGGGCATTAATGACTGATCAGTGGATCAATTTAAAAATTGTTAGCCTTTTGAGTCCGCTGATCATACTAAGTTTTAAAACTTTTTACCTTCTTGATCACTAATTAAAGGCCAAAAGGTCATTCTGATAGCATTAAGAGCATAAATCAGTTAATTTTGGTAATTTTTTTGGACTGATCACGAATTTTCTGATCAGGCTGATTCCATTCCAAATATCTGTCACTGATCAGTTCTCTTGTGTGTTAATCCAAATAATTTTAGTGCCTTTTTCTTTGGCTATTTGACTTCACAAATGCTGGGCGGTTTGCTAGCTGCTCGTGTTGGCGCTAAATCAGTGATTTTGTTCTCCATGTTAACTGCTTCACTGCTGTCGCTGTGCTCACCCGTTGCCGCACGCTTACACGTCGCATTGTTCATACTGATCAGGGCACTGCTCGGCTTCTCACAGGTCCGATCAGTGGTCATCCTAGTTTTGAATCTTCAGGCTTTTGATCAGATTGACTGATCAGTAAAGTGATCAGAAGCATGGAAGCTTTAGCTTTCCTTTCCCTTTTTTCGTCCGAACAAAAAATAATTCTTTAATAAAAAGCTGTGAAAATTTAAATTTGGGTTAACTGAAAAACTGACGAGGAGATATTCATTATCAAAATTTAAATTAGAAATTAATAAAAGCGGACGAGGGTATATTAATGATCAGAGTTGTTATTATTACAGGGCGTTATGTTCCCCGCCATGCATTGTCTCTGGTCCAATTGGGCACCACCACTTGAAAGAGGTAGATTTATTTTTTTTCTTAATTGCCAATAATAAGCAGACCCTTTAGCTGGATGATCATTTTAATCGGGCGGTTTTTAATCAAACCCCTATTATGATAATAAATATATCTGAAAAATCGGGAAAACTTAATTACAAATGATGGATAATCTGATCATTTTTTCGGCATCTCTAATGAATTAATTGATAAAAAAAAAACCGCTTAGGTTTCCTTATCTCTTTTCGGGGTTTAACCATTCTTGGTGTACTGATTGAAAAGCGGGAAATCTTGATCATAAGTTGCTAAGCCTGATGAATTCAAAAAATTCTGATAATCTTATTTTGGTGCCGCTGATTGGTTTAGACATTCGCTAAACATTTTTATAATTACAAATTAATTGCCCCGCTCACTCATTAAGGTCTTCTTACTGGTGTCAGTTATGCGGGGGCACAGATTGGCAATGTGCTGGTGATGCCAATGTCCGGCATGCTTTGTCGGCACGGCTTTGACGGCGGATGGCCCGCCATTTTTTATTTGCTCGGAATTGCCGGGACTCTTCTGGTCACTCTTGTGGGCACTGACTGTGGCAAACACGCCCCAACGGCACTCATCCATCGGTGCCGACGAACGCCAATTCATCATGGAAAGCCTTGGCCAAAGAAAGGTGATTCAGGCGCTCAGTATTTTCGAAATGCTGACCAATTCACAGTTCTGATCAGTAGAGACCGGTTCCGTCGGTTTTTTTTTTCGGGTTTTCGACCTTTTTTCGACTCTGTTTTAAACTTTTTTTACCATGATCAGGCACTAGGCTGACAAAAACGAACTGATCAGTTAGCCGGCTCATGTCAGATATCATTATTTGTTATAATTGACCAAGCTTAATGTCGAGCATTTTCCTTTTGTATTATAATGTGTGTCGGTTACCATTTAGAGTATAAGTCGATCAAACTTTGCTTGATTTTCAACCGAATTCCGACCCGAGTGGTATTCTTGAGATTTCAAGGAAATGCCAAAATTGGGGCTAACTGGCTAGCTAGCTGCATTTATCAGAGACTTATCACTTATCCGCTTTCTCTTTCGTATCCAGGACAGTGGAGAATCGATAGTACGCCGTTCATCGCGTCCGATTCCGCTCGGTGCCATTGTCCGATCAAAAGCTGTGTGGGCCATACTTATCGGCCATTTTGCCGGCGATTGGGGCGCATATATGATGGCATTGGGTACACAAAATTTCTCTTTTTGAGCTGTGAGGGGAATAGAAAGAAAAACGCAATTTTTCGAATTCTAGACAAAAAGAAGTAACAAGTCTTTGTGCCGGTAGGCATTGATCATTGCTCAAATTCATGGTGTTGTTTGATAAATGTTAGGGCTGTGCGGGAAATGATTTTTACCGGGAAACGGGAACCGGGACGGGAAATGCACCCGGGAACCGGGACAAGGAGACCGGGATACGAAAAACCCGGGAACTGAGACGGGAATTCCCGAGTTGCGACCGGGAACCGGGAAATTTTTTCATTCGTGAACCGGGAACCGGACGGGAATACGAAAAACCCGGGAAATTTCCCGAGTCGGGGACCGGGAACCGGGAATCCCTCACAGCACTAATAAATGTTGCCATTTTTTGCAATTTCCGTCAAAACAAAGCAGAACTTTCCTAGAAATATTCAAATTAAACATTCTTGGTATAATTTGTGAGTCCTTAGTTACAAAATTCCTAAAAAAATTAATCAATTATACAGTTTAGCAAAAATATTTTTAAATAACCAAGCGATCGGCCAACTTTTTTTTGGAACTTAAAATTTTTGAGATAAAAATGAAGATGGAAGAATAACCCTGCACATTCACACATGAAAACTTCTAAATAATAAGTAAAATTTTTTTTAGGATTGCCTTCTTTTTTGAACGACGTGCTCGGAATGCAAATGACATCCGTAATGCTTCACAAAAGTTTTCAAAAAATATTTTAAATCTTTTTTTTTGTTTAGATGGGCTTTGTCTCCGCAATACCTTACATTGCATATTTTTTGGTCATCAATCTCGGTGGTCATGTAAGCACATTAAAAGCAAATGGCTAACTGAATCCGGAACATTTCTTAAGAAAAAAAAAAAAACCCGAAAATACCGTATTATTACGTTTCATATAGTTTGGACCAAAATTTGAATATTATTTTTCATTTTTTTATTAGTTGGCCGACTCGTTGCTACAACGTCAGCTACTCTCGACTTTAAATTGCCGCCGGTTGGCAATGGCATTGGCACTCGTTGGCCAAGCATTCTTCCTGCTTCTGATCAGCTTTTGCCCTTGCGGTTATGATAAGCTAGTGATCACTTTGCTCACACTGTCCATTGGCATTTCGGGATTTCAGGCAAAATGCCAAAAAAAAAAAAATTGGGTCCAATTTTGTATTGTTACAGTACTCTGGGTTCGTGATCAACTACCTGGACATTGCACCGGATCTAGCCGGATTTCTGCTTGGTATTGGCAACACGCTTTCATGCTTGGCCGGCTTTGTTGGCCCAATTCTGATGGGATGGCTAACGCCAACCGTAAAATTTTGCCAATAATAATGTCAATATTCAAGAAAGACACGCAATTTATTGTTCTTGATTTTCCGGTATGGTCCCCCTTTAACTCTGTTTAGGTTTAGGATCTGTCAAGGCTGACCTATTTTAGAGCGTAACGGCGTCTGTCTAGGTGCTGGTGCGTTTCTTAAATCCGCCATTTTTACTGATTTTTTGTATAAATCACGTCATAACTTTTCTCAGAAGCAACCAAATTAAACAATCTTGGTATTGTAAGATAGCCCTTGGATTTTCTATTAGCTTACTAAATTTCAAAAAATTTCATTGTTTTTCAAAAGTTTTGGTAATTTTTTCCACTTTTTTACCTAAATCCTTTAGAAAACTTAATGAAATGCTTCTGAGAAAAGTTATGACGTGATTTATACAAAAAAATCAGTAAAAATGGCGGATTTAAGAAACGCGCATAGGTGGCGGAATCTAAGAAACGCGCCAGCACCGTCTGTCTAGACTATAAAGGCATTTGTCACCTAGACTGTTAAGGCGTTGTCTAGAAGAGTTTCTTTATGTCTACTGGAAAAATAATAATTACTGTCTAGAAATTTTTTAGAAATTATACACATAAACTCTCGTAAAATGCCAATTTTTGTATAGGGTTCCAAGACCGGAATGGTTGACCGTATTCGGCATCACTGAACTGATTTTGGTGCTTGGCGCATTGGCATTTGCCATGTTGGCCAGTGCCGAAGTGCAACCATGGGCCAAGAAAGAAGAGAGTGATGATGAGGAGGAGAGAGAAGTGATCAGTGAAAGAACAAAAGACCTTGATATGATTGATCAGAAGAACAAAAACAATCAGCATGAACAGCAAATGATGGCGACAATGCTCAGCAGGAAAATGCCGGAACATTTGCTGTTGTTGGACGAAACGGATGACCAACAACAGAATGCCAAGGAGAAAATTTGAATTTTTGAAAATGATCGGGCAATGACCACAAACATTTGAAATTAAAAAAAAAAAACGGGAGAATATATTGCACAAATTTTGAACACCCACCACCCACACTTAATTATTCCACAAAAATTGATAATTTTTTTATATATTAATAAAAGTTAAAAAATTCTTTCATCAGTTTTACAAATTTGATTATGACAGCGGCTGAACTGATGTTTTTCCTTTACCATTCTCTTTAAAACCCTTTGTTTTTTATCCAAAAACCGCAAAAGGGTACACCCTTAAGGATGGGAATTACATGTAACAATCATTTTAAACAAAACCAGTTTACAAATCTTGCCCTGCCTTTATTATTAAAAATTAAAAGGTACACAAATAAAAGCAAACATAATTTTAAATAAAGTGCAATAAAAAATGGGGTTTAGGGAAACGAACAAATTCGGGTTGGGATTCGGGTGTAGGTTGACCTGAACCGAAGGCAGGTATATGATGATATTTTATATGCACTTTTCATATATGCACTATAACATATGAATAGCCAGGCATATGATGATATATATTCATAGAAAAACAATTTATTATAATGGGGTACCTAGATTTATATGCACTTTTCATATATGCACTATAACATATGAATAGACAGACATATGATGATATATATTCATAGAAAAAGAATTTTAATATAAGGGGGTGCCCATATTTATATGCACTTTTTTACGAAACGACCCAGCACGCTTCTAGTGAATACATGATAAGTCTATTCATATATTAAAAAGCACATTAAAAAGTGTATATATTATGTGGTATCATTTAATAAAATTAGTTTGTATTGCTGCCCTACCGAAAGAAGGTTGATATAAAAGCAATCTAATTTTGATTCTACAGGGTGACAAATAAGTCCTGTCCCACTTATTTATTTGTATAACTTTCGTTAAACACAATCAAAAATTACAAAAATACAATCAAAATGTGCAGAAACGAATATGGAAAAAATACAATCAAGAGATTTCGAAGTGACCCCTCTTTTGCTTTAATCCAGAGGCGGAGGAAATCCGCTTATTCCGGTTAAGTCGTATTTTGATGATTTTGCGCGCCCTAGGGGTGTTCTTTGTCCGGGGTCTCCCGCTCCTTTTAAGGTCCTCAGTCGTGCCATGTTCCCTATATGAATTGAATTTTTTTTATCGATCTTTTTATTTACCGAAATTTTTTTATTGTCCGGTTAACAGCGCGTTTGCTCACACCAAAAATTGGCGCAATTTTTGAAGAAGCCATTCCACTTTTGGCCAATGATATTATTGATTGGCGATTATTAGACATTATTGAGAATAGAACAGGCTTTAAAATGAATATTTAAATAAGAAAAAAGGCTCACTCATTGGTTCAAAAAATATTCAAATCGAAAAGTGGGACAGGACTTATTTGTCACCCTGTATTTTCATATTTCCCATAAAATTATTTTTTATGAAAAAGATTTAGTCAATAAATGCAAAAAAACATTAAAATTTTTTTTTACATTGTTTCTACTGTTCACTTTTCTCTCTCAAACTCACGTCCGCTTGTTGGGTGGGTTTGTGTGAACTCTGCCGTGGTAATTTAATAGATTTGGGATCAAATTAGACTTCGTTTAATTTTTTATAAACCGATGTTACTCTTTTTTTATCAATACTAAAAAGAATATTTATTATTATTTTTTTTTTTTTTTTGCATTTAGAACGTAAAGCTGTCTGCAAGGAAGATTGTAATAGCCGCCGGTCTGATCAAGCATGCAACAGATGCATTAGATGTTACCTATGAAAAAAATAATCAAAGGAAATCGGTAATGTGTTTATGCAAAATGAAAATTAAGCATAAAGAAGGGTATGCCAATTCAAAATGTGTTTTCGAAAGTTTCGTCTAATGAATAGGAAAAATGATTGATGTTGACATATGGCCACAAAAGATGCATCGATATTGTTGGCATTGGAATTTCGATTTTTATGCAATTTTTTGTGCAGGAATATTTGTTGAAAAAATTGTTGTTGATTAGCATAAAGAGGATGTTACAAACTTTAAGAAAGAAAAAAACTACTTTATTATACAGAATTAATGACAAAAAATTAATAATAGTAATTTATTTTTTGCCTATACCGTCTTTTAAAGTCAAAATGACAATTTTTTAATTGTTGAGTTTATTATGAAAATGTCATTTTTTAGTAATATATTTAAGTGCATACATATGGCACTCCATAAAACACCCATTGATAATACTTTGTTATAAAAAGTGCAACAAAAAAAAAATTACCGAGTTTAAGATATTTCCCGATTTCAATGGTGAAAATTTTTCAAATTTATTTTCTATAATAAAAAAAAATATATTTTTTCAAGCAATAATTTCTTAACAATTTCATGCAAATTTTCTTTTATTTTCCTGTCCTATCTGCACTGAGTATAATTGCCAAAAAACGACTATATAATTGCCACAACTTTTTGAAATTCTAATGTCCTAAGTTAGTTTTTTGCACCATCAAAGAATTTTTGTAACATCAGTTTTTCAGAGAAAACAATTATAAAAACGCCGCAATTTTAGATCAAGTCTTTCTTCTTCTTTTTGCATTTGACTGGCTTTATTTTTCAAATTTATTTGGCATTAAATGGAAAACAGTAAAATGCAAATTTTTTTTCTCTTTGTTTTAACTAGTGTGCGGCAAGGTAAAAATTACCGATTTTCAATTTTTCGATGAATCGGTAAAAATCGGTAATCGGTAAAACCGGAAAAAAACCGACCGACTCAATTTACCGCGGTAAAAATCGGTAAAAATAAGCACTGTTAAGAATGGGGGCAGAGGACAAAATAAGAGAGGAATTTGAGAGAAAAGAAAATTATGGGAATTTTTTCGACTTGTTTGGCTCCCATTTTTTAAAACTTAATGAAATTGTTTGATACAGCTAATACACAGTGTTACATCAAAATAAAGCCAGGTGTTGGGGGGAGGGGGCGAAGCCTTCAATGTAGGGGTTAGGGGGAAGGGGGGGGGGCGCAAATCCCGCGGTGTTGGGCGTGGGGGCGAAGCCTCGATGTAGGGATTAGGGGGAGGGGGGGGGGGTGGGAAGCGCAGGCCCAAATACCCTGATTGCGCCTGAGTCGCAGCTGCACTTTCACCACCTGTCACACCTATTATTGACGCATCTAACATTCTTAGACGGCTAGAGACAGCTTCTTATTTCCATGCGCATGCCCTCGGACGACTAGTTCCATGATAATAAAATTGTTTTTCAATAAATATATCATCATATGCCTGTTTATTCATATGGTAAAGTGCATATATGAAAAGTGCATATAAATATAGGTACCCCATTATAATAAATTGTTTTTCTATGAATATACATATCATCATATGCCTGTCTATTATATAAAGTGCATATCGAAAAGTGCATATAAATATAGGTACCCCATTATAATAAATTGTTTTTCTATGAATATACATATCATCATATGCATGTCTATTATATAAAGTGCATATACGAAAAGTGCATATAAATATAGGTACCCCATTATAATAAATTGTTTTTCTATGAATATACATATCATCATATGCATGTCTATTATATAAAGTGCATATACGAAAAGTGCATATAAATATAGGTACCCCATTATAATAAATTGTTTTTCTATGAATATACATATCATCATATGCATGTCTATTATATAAAGTGCATATACGAAAAGTGCATATAAATATAGGTACCCCATTATAATAAATTGTTTTTCTATGAATATACATATCATCATATGCATGTCTATTATATAAAGTGCATATACGAAAAGTGCATATAAATATAGGTACCCCATTATAATAAATTGTTTTTCTATGAATATACATATCATCATATGCATGTCTATTATATAAAGTGCATATACGAAAAGTGCATATAAATATAGGTACCCCATTATAATAAATTGTTTTTCTATGAATATACATATCATCATATGCATGTCTATTATATAAAGTGCATATACGAAAAGTGCATATAAATATAGGTACCCCATTATAATAAATTGTTTTTCTATGAATATACATATCATCATATGTCTGTCTATTCATATGTATAGTGCATATATGAAAAGTGCATATAAATATGGGAAACCCCATTATAATAAATTGGTTTTCTATGAATATACATATCATCATATGCCTGTCTATTATATTAAAGTGCATATATGAAAAGTGCATATAAATATAGGTACCCCATTATAATAAATTGTTTTTCTATGAATATACATATCATCATATGCCTGTCTATTATATAAAGTGCATATATTAAAAGTGCATATAAATATAGGTACCCCATTATAATAAATTGTTTTTCTATGACTATATCATCATATGCCTGTCTATTCATATGTTATAGTGCATATATGAAAAGTGCATATAAATATAGGTACCCCATTATAATAAATTGTTTTTCTATGAATACATATCATCATATGCCTGTCTATTATATAAAGTGCATATATGAAAAGTGCATATAAATATAGGTACCCCATTATAATAAATTGTTTTTCTATGACTATATCATCATATGCCTGTCTATTCATATGTTATAGTGCATATATGAAAAGTGCATATAAATATAGGTACCCCATTTGTTAACTATTCCTAATTAACCTTCCTGTCTAACAGGGAAATTGATCAATGTAATAAGAAAAGAGAACGCTAACGTTCCGAGAATATATATATATTTATTCTTCCTTTGGTTAAATATAAATTGAGAAGCAAGAAGAAGAGAAGTGTACCCTTACAAGACATAAAAGCATCTTTAAATAAGCAGAAATGATTCATCTTCATTGACTAGAGGGAATGGGCGGGCTCATCGGTTAGGGCTTGGTGAGGGCGGGGAATTCTTTAGGCTCGTCATCGATCTGTCGATGACACTCCGGGGGTGCGCAAGTTGAGCATCACTGCTGTCCTGGGCCAAATCGTCCGGCCTTTCCCACAAACGAAGCCGAGGCGAAGAGGCTTTCCAAGCCATAGAAGATGGCTGCTAGCGGCGCATTGAAATGTCTCGTGAAGTCGCCGAGCTCGTGCACCAGTTCACTAATGGCCGCACATCGCCTGGTGAATTCGGCACGGCTTTCAGGAGATATGTCGGACGGGCACAACCGGAGCGCCGTTGGCTGTGGTGATGGGCGTGGGAAAGGGCGCACTCGCTTCATCGGTGGGCTGAATGCCATCTGCTGCTGCGCCTGTGGGATAATTGCCTCCCTTTGATTAGGAGCTTCGTTTACACTGTAACCAACAATCACTAAATGGTTACGGTCATATAAGTGGAAGTTGCGTCGGTCAGAAGGTGTTCCATCGGCCGGCTCGTGCTCAAATGCAAAATGCCGAAATGTGCGCTTAGATGAGCATATTTTGGAATTAAATAATTTTTGGAATTATTCAGGGAATATTATTGCAAAGAAGGGCAATCCATTTGGGGTTATAAGCGGATTTCCTTCTTGGGGGAATTCAGAATGTTTTTCTATAAAACATTCTCTGTGCCGGCAAACGTGAAGTTTGGGAACTGGTCCGCTGTACTATGTGTGATTACGAACTCAAAATGTGTCGAATTGAGGTTCGAAATGAGTCAAAGAGATCCGACCTACCTTTACCCAGGAATTACTTTAAAATGGAATAACATTTCATTTACACCCGAAGGAATTATGTCGCCTTTGGCACCGATTTTAGATGATCATTTTATTTTCCGAAAAGAATCGTCTTTGTTCCAGGAAAACTGGAAACTAGTTTATATGCTTAAACGAATTTGAAGCAGAAGCGTTTATTGTACATTGATGCGAATTATGTAAAGAATGTTGGCTCAATAGAGAAGAGAAAATTGATTCCGGTGTTTGTAAAATTTAAATCGAACAAATGGAACCGAAATTGCCATTTACCATGCCAAAATAAACCTGAGAAACGAAGGCAGAAAATTTTAAGTGAAACCAAATATTCACCAGTTCAACTTTTGATCAGAATGAACAATTAAAAATTCCACATTGGTCGATAAAACTCCCTGTCGACGCAGCGCACGAATTAACTGGTGCTATCATTGCATCACGGGGGAGTATAAATTTTACTTGTTGACACTTTTGTGTATTGCGAAGCGGAGGTCAGTGCAAAGACGGACCCAATTTTGTAGCTGAATGCGAAAGCGGCGGAAAAAACCAAAGAATTTCTTTCATTATTTCGGGCTAATGTAAATTTAATGTGTGAGGTAATATGCCCCGGAGGCAATTCTATAGTTCGAATTAAAGGTCATTTATGTTATGTACCACTTTTAGATCGGGTTTCAAAACGCGGCATTCTGTAAAACTCTTGCTCATAATTGGAAGGGCTGGACCTTCAAGATTTATTCGAAATTGATTGGTTCAATTTATTCAATTTTTTCACGAATTGGAAATTTGGCAATTTTTTTGTTATTTATGCATATGTTTATCGTTATTTTATTTTTCATCAAATTTTCCCCTGTTTTTCGCGGCTATAGAATGGTGGGGGCAGCATTTTTTATTTTGCTCATCACCATACTATTCAATGATGGTGAGGTGTCACCTTCACCTTCTGCCCCCGGAGGGCCGATAGAGATGATCGGCGAAATATATCGAAGGGAAATGAATCATGGCCAACGGAGCTGATGATTGAAGAGGTTTGTGGTTGTACAGAAAGATGAGTTGGCCGACTTTAAAGGGAAATAAAAGCAAAGGGAATTCGTTGGACGATCATTCTCGCCTTGTCGCATCGTTGTGTTCTTGTCTTATCTCCTCTTATGCTTTGTTACATCCCTTTTTATAAAAATTCCCCTCAAGGGATCAGCCAAATGCCGATTGTTGACGATGTCGCCGACCGGCCGAGAGAGTCCACACTTCATTGTTGCGAAGGCAGCCAGTCTAATCGGGTGTCCGTCGTCGATGTGGCGCAAAATTGGAACGCCCGAAACGCCGGTTCTTATTGCGCGAACGAATTTACGAGGCAATTAGACATGGAGGACAATTGTTTTACTACAACGGTGGCTTTTCGACCCTTTTGAACGGAATTGATTGGAACATCGTCGTTGATCGCCCAAACCACGCCAATTTCCAAACAATTTGTCGCTGTTTGAATTCTGTCGCCAATGAGGACAACTGAACTACCAGACCATCGGCGATTTGGTCCGGGTTTGTTGGAAGGGAACATTTTTTGTACTGGCAGGAGTATACATTTCTGAAGTGGTGGATGAGTATGATTTTTTCGGCGATTTTATGAAATTATTTATGACAGAATCGGTGGTTGTAACCCCAAAAATTGTCAGAAAGTGATGAGAGATCACTTGAGTTTGAATTGAGCAATACGACAGTCCGGTCTCTAAAACGGAAACTGGTCAAACTCAGTTTGAGGGGGTGATCGGAAATGTGGGGCAGGAGGGCAAGGTGGTGATCAGAGGTATGGAAAGATTAGAGTTCAGGCTCATTTGTGGTCACTATTTGTTGTCTGTTGCTTTTTTTCGTAAATGGTTGCTCGGGTGTCGGAACCCCGGATCGCCAGAAGGAGGCCGATTTGGCCGAATTTAGCCCGGATGGAGAAGATGGGCCGATTGGAATTGACCCCGAGTTAGCGTCATGGTACGATGAGATTGAGAGAGCAAGAGACTCTTGGATCCGCAACGACGATGGTCCGGTGATCAGTCGAAGAGTTGGAATGATGAAAGGACGAATGAGCAGATCCGAGAAGGAACAAGCCAAAATTGGCGGGAGGCGCCCCCACCACTCGGTGCGCAAAAAAAGGGCAGTGCTCCGAATGCGATAACCAACGAATTTGTGTGCCTGATTCCTCAGGCACAGTGTTCTTCATCAATGACATCTGTTGAACCCACTGGGTTTCGGGCGTGGCGCAACAACTTGTTGCGCATGGGTTTCAATATTTTCCTCCTCCCCCTCTTGCTCTTCCTCACCCGGTAGAAAATGCCCCGGAACGGCACCCC